>WIGN01000222.1:0-69202 GCA_014235955.1 Colletotrichum sojae | reverse complement strand
CCGCTCCGCTTCCAACACCCTCTCCGACAGGGCCTCTTCTTCGTTACCGGCGTCACGGCCGGCTGCTACCTCATATTTATCACGAACAAGTACAGTTATCTGTACACGCTGAAGCGGGCCCCGACGCTCGGGTGTCTATGGATATGGTCTGTCCTCGAGATGGACCTGGCCGTGGCCGCTGCTAGTCTGGCTGTTGCGGGGGCGTTCTTGTTGCAAGGGGGATACGACATCAAATGATGGGTCGGAGCATGTGGAGGAAAGCCAAGGATGGTACATAGATTTCTTTCTATATATTTCAACAGACACCGAGGCGTCGGCAACCTGTGAGATGTGCAGCGATGGCATAAACTCGGCAAACTAAGACGGTCCCTATGTTCAACGCCTGCATCCCTTTCCCAGAAAGCTCTCAATTAGCATATCCCCCACGTTCATCATCGTCCAGGCTGGTCCGCAATGTTTCGAATCTCCCAGTTGGCAGAGCTATCCCCGAGATTCGACCGAATCAGCGAAAAACACCGCCTGTCCGTCAACCACGGCAAAGTAGAGGCTTCGCCGGAAGGAAATTGGGTTTCGTAGGGATCCAACATCGGTGAGATGTGGTGTCTCCTGCCTGCCTTTCGTAGCGGACACCACTCCAAGTCCGCACGGAGGCAGCTCGTTGCCGAGTGCCGTCACTGAACAAGGCTGGCGTGTTAGCCAGAGCAATTACTCGCACCCTGAGATCGGCTGTTTGAGCCTCCATCCTTGTCACATCCCTTTCTCCGGGGCCTAATCGGCCTTCGCGTCCCTTCTCTACCGTCTTGGGGCCATCAGGACAACGAAGATCGCCTAGACCTGTTTCCTGCGCGGCTACGAATCCTGCTTCGCTGCCAGGCGTTGGACTGAGGCCGGGCAGCGTCGTCTACTCCCCAGCTTCAAAGAACTCCCCCAAAAGAAAGAGGGCAGATGCTCGAGACCGACAACCTATGAAAGTACTGTCTGGGGTTGTCCAATGACTGGTCGCCTGCAGTGCCGAGCCGGGTTCGGTGCATGAGACGGTAGACGAGGCCTTCTAGCCGATGGATCTGGGCTTCCATCAGGGCAAATCTCTCTTCGATCTTGGCCTCGGTCTGTGTCCTTCTCCACTCCATTTCGAGGATTTGCCTAGTCCATTGTTAGCAGCAGCCGTCTTGGGCAGATGGCGGGCTTACGAAGAGATCATGCTCATCTGTATGGACTGGATGCGCCCCGTCAAAGCCTCCCTCTCACAGACGAGCTCGAGCGCCCGGGTTCGAACGGGCAGCCAGGCCATGCCGACGTTAATAATGGAGCTCCAGCTCTTCGGCGCCAGCGTCCACTTCCCCTGGGGATCGCCAGCGTTCATCCAGACACGATGCAGCAGGTTCCCAATTTGATGCTCCAGTTTTCCCATGTCCTCCACGACGTCGTTGTATGTCTCGTACTCGGGTCTTTCGCCAGCGGTGCGGATGAGTTTCGACAGCCAGTCGAACTCTGTCCTGAACCAGGATAGTGAGGCATCGACTTGGGCGCACTCTTCGCGGCTGTTGCGCAGATACATGATTCTGGCATACACGGCGGCGAGGATGGCGAAGATGAAAGTGGGGATGCCGGTGATGTTGGCCACGATGGACAGCGGGCTGTCCTGCTGGGCGGACGAGTCCATAGGGACGGACACGCTCGGGAAGGCCTGGCGTTCTGTGAATGATTGGCTCCAATGGCGATGCTGCCCACTTGAGTTGAGGGCCTTTTGTAGTGCTCGGCAGTTCGCTCTTTCTCTACAGACCGCTTCTGAGAAGGGGCTGGGGCTGAACTCTTCCTCATACCTATCTACCTAGGTCCCTGGGGAGTCGCCGCGCTGATGTAAGCCCGGGGGCATCTTCCACTTGAATCAATCCGCTGCCCGACATAAGCGCCAAGCTTGGCTTCACAGAGCTGTCCCGAGAGCTGCTCTCATGGACGCCACCAGGTACTTATCTACTTGCCCTCGCCCGCGTGACCCATTTTCGATAAGATACATACCTCCCTACCTACCTAGGTAGGTACGTCAGATACGTGGGCACGTATTTGCCCAAGTTGCTCGCACTTGGTTAGAAGGTTTCGTAGATAGGTAGTCTAATGGAGGTCATGGACTTGCCAGTTGCCCCGGTGATGACGGGGCGGCTAGGGCCGTCCCGTCTACCGGGTTCCTGACATGGTGTCTGGGTACCATAAGTACCTAGGTAGTTATCGACCTCTCAGGGCATCTAGTAGGCGGTTCAGTGAGTCGCAGACAGCGACATCAGTCATATGCGACTTATCTAATGAGTGACAGGAACGTTTTCGGGGAGGCCATCTGAGCTGAAAGTAGTGATGAACAGTCTGGCAGGCTCATCCTCTCCAACAATGAGAGGTAGTTTGCTCCAGCAGTCTGAATGAAGAACATAACTACCTTGTCTCACTCGATGTGCCAAGTAGCTTTTTAGACGAATATCTGGGTCGTCTTCCATGGGGACCGATGTCAAAGTTGCCCAGTGCCGTCTCGCTTGGTCTGTCCCAGTCTCACAATGGCAGTCAAGGAAGGTGTCACATATTTTCATAAGAGGTCATCTACCAAGGTACTCACTCACTCATGTTGACACCGAGATCATAAATCAATTATTTTACTTTTCTTTAGGCGCGAATGTGGGTTGGAAACTCGGCTGCCTGTAAATAATAGCCCTCATTCCTAGGTGCTTGCCTACTTGGAAATCAAGATCTGTCAACCAGGCTTGAGCACCTGCCTCAGCTTGCTGCTTCCTTCCTTCCTTCCCTTTTCAGAGAAAAAAGGTCTCCCACAGCTTTTTGTTTTTCAAATTACCCAGCCCTTTGACTGAAAGCCCTTTCTCTCTTCCCACACCCACCATTTCTTTCTCTCCTCCAAAACACCACCCTTTCCTCTCATCCACATCTCCCCCAAACTCCCACCTCTCTCTGAACCTCACTCAGACTCAGAAACCTCGCCCAGACTTCACGATCAGAGCATCTCTTGAAGGTCAGTTGCCATCCAAAGGAAAAGAAAGAGAGACCCTTACCTCATCGAGACACTGACATTCACAAAGCTACCTGTCCTCACCCCAAGTCATCACATCAACACATCACTTACCAATCCCTTCATCTCAGGTATGTTCATCCCCAGACACGAGTCCCGTCATTCACCTCATCGTCTTTCTGACTTTGATCTCACAGAGAAGCAAACATGTCTTCCAACGAGACCACTCCTTACACCGTCCCCTACACCGGCGCAGCTGGCAATCATGTCGCTCACCAATTCGCTCCTGCCTCCTCTATGGAGCACACTGTCGCTGCCCACCCCCCTGCTCCCCAGGATAACCAGCATGCGGCTTACCAGAAGCCCGCTGTTGCCGATGAGCCCAAGGGCCCCAACACCGGCTTTGCCATGGGTGAGTCGACTGCCATGGCCGGCGGTGGCACCAAAGCCACCAGTGACGCCAACTCTGCTGCCCGTCGAAGCTCTGTTGTTCAGGCTGCTCCCAGTGGCCCCTCTGATGTCATCCCTACTCGGTTTGCCTCTGCCTCCTCTGGCAGTGGTGGCAGTGGTGGCATTGCCATCATCCACGAGGGCGACCGCCAGTCTGCGGACATTCACTCCACCGTTGCGCAGAGTGAGCATGGCAACAACACCCAGGTATGTTTCAGCAGCAGGAAATTCTCATCAAATCAATCTAACATGTACATGTCAGGGTGCCTCTACCTTTGGCTTGGATGGCCACGACGACCATCAGGGTCACAGTGTCAACCCGGTCATCAACAATCCCTCCCCCCAGGTCACCAACACCAACAATCTGGGTCAGGTTGATTCTGACCAGCTGTCGGGCACCAAGGAGAACGCCTACAGGAATGTCAGCCTGAACATGTGGGACACTTCGGACGCCGAAGCCGACACTGTGGCTGCTCTTGGGATTCAGAATCAACTTCAGATGCAAAACGAGGTTCTGGAAGTTCAGAACGAACTTCTCCAGGATGAGGTTGAAAACCTTACTGATTTGGTTGTCAATCTCAACAACCGCATCCACGCGAGCAACCCGGCCCTGCTTGCTCAGCTGCCCGATAACATGAAGGTGATGATGGAGGGTATCTACGAGCACTGGAAGACCAACCAGTGGAGTCAGCTTTTGGATGACTACCAGGAGGAGATCATTTACTCCGCCACTGAGGAGGATGTCTTTGGCGGCAACAACCAGGTGGCCGGTCTCGGTATCCACTACAACTAAGCAGCCAACAAGGCAACGATGGGCAAGAGTGCCTCTGTGCCTGACATCACTCTTATTGCAGACGACCGTATCTCTTCTTTCAGCAAGAGTTCCTGCCAGCCTGTTTGCTTCAGCATGCACAGATTTCAGGTCACGCGCAACCGCCTGCTCTCTTGTCTTCTGCAATCAAGCCAGTTGGTTTCTTTAGAGCATACAGCACTCAAGACTTGCGGCACTAGACAAACACGTCTTCTCTTCGGCAGAGCGCTATTTCACTTGTACGACTAATTCCACAAGGACGGCTCTTTCACTGCATTTTACCCCCACACTCCTTTTGTACCTCGCACAACAAACTCAACAGTCTCTACCGCACCACAGCATTTGCGTATCACCCTCGCTTAATGGACAGGCAGCCTAGATTGTCAGGGCGGCTGCGATGGGTTTGGAACTTGGGCTCCCCTTGGAAGGGGAGGTTTGGTTGAGAACAACCTGCAATCAGGGCAGGAAGTTGGCAACGCTTCGGATAAGGCAACACACACACACACACACACACAGGCTTCACTAGATAGGACCATAGGTTTTGATAACAACAGGACTCATACCTATAGATGACCAGCGCCCGGAATGATCGTGATTGTGTTCAGCAGTTGGGATGCTCTCCCGACAGTGACAGTGAATGGCGGCATGGATTGCTTGGTATAAAAGCAGGCAGGCCTCGCCTCGTGCCAATGCTCCCTCTCAGCACGTTAGAATCTAGGAAGCATCTCCCTCACATAGACAGCTCACTCGATAGAACGCATCACGATGCCAAGGGACGTCACCGAAGAGCCCGGCCCCTCGCGGCCGCAGCTGCGAACCGTCCGCAGGGCGCGCAACTCGAAGCACGACGTCCCCTGCGGGCCCGACTGCTTCGTGTACCCCAAGGGCAAGAAGGACTACACGCCCGAAGGGCTCGTGGGGGATGTCACGCGGTACCTGGAGCTGAACCTCAAGACGCGGCAGGCGAGCGACGGGACCTGGGTGGAGAGGAAGGGGGGCAAGAGGAGGCACAAGGGCGGGAGGCATCGGCACTGCCAGCGTCCGAATCGGTTTCATCCTGGGGGTGAGGCCGAGGCCGAAGCTGTTCAGGATGGGG
Source organism: Colletotrichum sojae (assembly GCA_014235955.1). Classification (NCBI taxonomy): domain Eukaryota; kingdom Fungi; phylum Ascomycota; class Sordariomycetes; order Glomerellales; family Glomerellaceae; genus Colletotrichum; species Colletotrichum sojae. Next base: position 63,838 of record WIGN01000222.1, on the reverse strand, counting down.
ACGCCGCGCAGGATGCGGAAGTTGTTCGCGCCAATGTGGGTGCCGAAGATGTGCCAGCCCAGGGCGACGGTAGAGTCTATCCCGCCCTTCCTCCTCCCGAGGAGATGAGACCTGGGGATCAGGTTGCTCTGGCGTGGAGGCGACGAGACGAACAAGAATGCGAGACGGCCAGGGAGGAAGCACGAGCACTGGAGGAAGCGCAGCCGCAAGAGGAGCCTCAGCAGAGCCAGAGACTGGCGATCGAGGGAAGGCCTGCCGACGAGGGAGATGGGCTACGGGGGATCAGGAGGCTCATGACGTTTCGGGTGACGAGAAGGCCTCCGGAGGCTGCTGATGACGGCGAAGCGGCTGGCAGGGAGCCAAGGGGGCTTAGGAGGCTCTTTCATGTACATAGACGGCCGGCTACTACGCAGTAAGTGATCTAGGGTGGAGTTGAGTGTGTGAGATCCTTGAGTCGGCCAGGAACTCGCGACCTGGCAAGCAGTAGAATGTCCAGCTTCGAGGGAAGCCATTTCAGAAGAAAGATAGAACGGTCATCAAATCTAGGAGCAGTATCTGAAAAATCATCACTCCTGCACGATGGTTGTCAGGAGGCAAAGACGACCAGGATCGTCATCGGCGCTCGTGGTGGGGTGACCGGCCTCCGGCGCCGGGGACTCGGGGCTCTCACAAGAATCACAACTTCCATTGAGCAAGGCAGACCTCGACCGCGAGTGTGACTCTTCCGCGATCTCGATTCTGTCAAGCCTCAATTCCGACAAGACGCCCTCGCTGACCGCAGCCAGGCAGCAGCAGCAGCTTACCGTTTCAGCATACCTACGAATCAGCCCGGAAGGCAGAGCCCTGTACTTGCGCTAAGCACAAGAAGCGCTGAAAAACAGCGCGACCGCCCGCTCACGACTCTCCTCATCTTCCATCAACTCACGGCATCAAGATCATCTCAGAAATCAGCACAATCTCAAAAGTGCGTTCAATTTACCCCTTTGAAACAACCAATTCTCTAACCCAGGCTAAGGATGTCTGCCAAACCGGCAACCACGCGTCCTCTCCCGCCGACGTTCCAGCTCAAGTTCCCTCCCTCCCTCGAGCCGTACAACCTCCCCTCGCGCGCCTGGATCGCCGCGAACGACAAGCACTGGGACGGCCTGGCCACGGGCGCTCTCGTCTTCTCCGATGACGCCGAAGGCAGCAGCAGCAGCAGCAGGCGCATCCTCCTCCTCCAGCGCGCCGCGCACGACAGCATGCCGAACCTCTGGGAGACGCCCGGCGGCGCGGCCGACGACGACGACGCGAGCTTGTTGATCGCCTGCGCGCGGGAGCTGTGGGAGGAGGCTGGTCTCGAGGCCGTCGACGTCGTGAGGGTCGTCAGCGAGGGGGAGGGGCAGGAGCCCGGGAGCGTGTTTACGAATCGGACTGGGACTGTTGTGTTTTGCCGGTTTGCGTTTGAGGTGCGGGTCAGGCCTGGCGGGGAGGTGAGGATCGATCCCGAGGAGCATCAGGATTTTGTTTGGGCTACGGAGGAGGAGGTCAAGGCTGGCAGGGTCGGGGGGAAGGAGATTCCTGTTACGAATGGGCAGATGATGAGGCTGATTCTGGATGGGTTTCGGAGGAGGGCGGAGGAGGATGTTGAAGGGGGGAGGGAGATTGTCGTTGGGCGGTGAGATGTCTGCGACGCGGGAAGTTCTGGTCCTTGGTGGTTTCGCTGAGAGAAGCCATGATGGCGATGAACAAGCTATGGAGGATGTCACACGTAGCATTGAGGATGATTAGACGTGGGCATCGCCAGTCACGTATTGAAGAAGACTGAGAGCCGGCGAGACTTGAATAGATGCATCGATCTTAGATATCGTCCGGCCCTGAATATTTTCGCCCAGAACCTTGCTCTCATTGTCGCCAAAGAACGTTCCAGTACTTCACTCCGGCCCAGCTCGCGCCCTCAGAGCGGGCCACTTCTCATCAGCGCCTCCTCGACCGCGATCCCCGTCCGGTACATGTTGATTGCCTTTGACAGAGCCAGCACGCTGGCGACGCCCGCGACGACGAGAACCCCGACCTCGATCGTCCTGAGCGATGGTCAGCTTGTCCAGACGGATATCACAGGAACCAAGGACGACGGGCATACATGACATTAATACTATGGTCGCTCAGCCAAGCTTGAGCTTCCGGGAAGGACATGTCCGAACACGCTACTAGGCCTCGAATGCCCTCGCTGCTTACTCGCCGGTTGTTCTGCTGCAGTCCAGGTCTGTTCGACGAGGCTTCGGTTTAAGGATCTCCCTATCTTGCAAGCCCCACGACTTGAGAGAAAGCTCGAGGATAGAGCATGTAGAGGACTTGAGGATATTATTGGGTTCCTGGAACCATCTTTATCGTATCACGGGTGGTTATGCCGTTCTCTATCCACTGCACCACGCCGCAGTCCCGTCAGCTGCTCAACACCATCTTCAATACCCTGCAACGTGGCGGCTGGCGCACCTATCACAAGCTGCCCTCGAGCTTTTTTTACATCAATCAACATTCACGGATTGAGGCACAGAATTAGGAGTCGTCGAGGGCACATAAGCTGCGACTGGCCTGTTCGGGAAAATTTTACCGCAGTGCGAGCTCCCGCGTCATGAGTGCAGCTCAGCAGCAGTCTCGCGAGATTCTGCCATACCGTCACGTCAGCCTGATGGAAATTACAGCGCTGAATACTCGACAACCAAACACAGCTGAGTGCCCGCGTTCTTCGGCAAAGGCGGCGACGCCACCCGAGAGCCGAAACATGTACGCCAGCCGGATTGTGGCAGAGACTGCTTCTGCAGCGCTCGGGTTTGAGAAATGGGCGAGCCACATCGGTGGATCAGACACGGGCTGCCTCGATATGCATCTACAGATGCATGTCCCTGGCATGCTGGGTGAAGAACTACCAGCGTCCAACAAAGCTTGGCACCGGCCCTACTCTGTCAACTAAACCCAGGGGTCCAACTTGGCGGGTTGGCCGAAAGATCAAAGCGAGCTCGGACAGGCACGACGCGAGCACTGTCGCCAGCCATGAAATGCAGTCATGTCCTGCGCGCAAGTCCCAAGGCGGGTATTTTTGGCCCGGCATGTTGGAACCGCGTGGGGGTAGCAGCCAGGCGGACTGCTGTCAAGCTGGGAATAGGAAGACAAATTTCGTGAGGCGCATCTCAGGCGCATCTCGCATCTCGCGGCAAGGCCGGAGGTCCGGAGACGGGCCTGGGCCCTCAAGCCCTCTACCAAAACCAGTCAGCATCGTACACGGCCCGGACGATGATTGTGGCGGAACCCAAATCATCATTTGCGGCTCTGGCGGCCGGGTAGCGTAGCACGGCCCACTCTGATATTCGAGGCTGTCATCTTGCATTGGGGAGCAATCCTGCGGTTAGCAACAGCCGGTACGGAGAATGCCCGACCTGTGTCATGACGAGACCTGCAAGAGGAGGTACCAACAGCAAGTATCAGTTAGTAAGGCTTCTAGGGGAACTGGTTGGCACGGAATTGTTGGTCGGGATCTCCAAGGAGATCGATTTAGTGGCTGACAGAGACCGATCCGGCGTCTTAGATCCGAGCGAAATGGGCGAAGGATGACATGAATGAGGCGGGCGAAATGGGAGCGGCAGGGGCTTGTGGCTTGAAGCTCTCCCGCATTGGGCCATGCGGCGAGAAAACAGGCGGGCGGTGAGAGATAGAGAGCCGGGGGAGGTCGACGGGAGCGAGGGACGATCGGTGGAGGGCTCTCGTAGAGTGGATGCAGTGGGATGGCGGTTGAGGCTGCTCATTGGGCTTCGTCGAGGCTGGCAGGTTCGGGGAAATGCCGCGATCGGCGTCGACACCCCATGGAGGAAGCAGAATTGGAAGCAGGAGATGCGCAAGGGTTCTGCAAAATTCAGAGCGGCTCGTGACGTGACGTGACGAAGAAGACCCTTTGATATCGTTCCCAGTGTTTCTCGTCCCTGTGTCTAGGGTCCCGGTCCTCGCCCTGTCTCGCTGATGATGTTTCTGGGACTGGAAGATTGCGGTAAGCCGGAGTGTCCTATCTTTTGGTATTCCATATTTCCTAGGTACCTTACCTGCACTAGGTAGTCACCCATGGCAATCAGCTGAACCGCCTTGCTGTTGTGGTTGTTGTCATTGGGCTGCCATTGTCGAATTGCGATCATCCGAATTGGGCGTTGGTGTTGTCGGCGATACGATTACCATGGTAGCGTCCAGCACTGTACCTAGACCCAATGCCCGAGTGCCCAAGGCCCGTTTCGGCCAGGGCGGCACCTGCACAATTAGATCAGTGATGGCAGTCGCTATCCTGCCTGATGAGCTGAGGAGCTCCTTCTGCGCGGTGCCTGTTGCGCCGTTACCGTTACCGTTACCGTTACCGTTGCCATTGCCATTGCCATTGCCATTGCCATTGCCATTGCCAATGCCATTGCTATTGACTTGCAGTTTCCCATTGCGGCGGGCAAGATGCCGACGCATGAGTAGAAGCAGGAGAGGGTGCAGGTGCAGCACTGCAACACTGCAACACTGCACTTGCCTTGCAGGTTGGTTACGAATCCGCGACTCACGATGCCCCACATTTGTGCTCCTGATGACCTCAGCGGCGTCGATCCCGATCATGGCAGCGCAAGGCTTCCCCACATCTTCCCACCCGGAAGGTGCGCGCTACCACGCCGTCTTTCCCTTTTGTCTATCTAGTGTAGGCCCTCGCTCTTTCCCCTCGAGGGCCCAACCGATACCCATGGAAAATCTCTGAACTTTTGAAGGACATGTATCCAAGTACCTTCACACACAACAAGATTGCATTCTACTATTCCGTACGGATACTGTCAACACGAACTCGACGCATATGCGACGATTGGGAGCTTATCCCCCCTTCGAACCAACCCTAAGTTTAGGTGGCCATGGACCTTGCTTGGCTCGGATATGCGTCCGGTCGTTTGTCCTATGGCACTTCCGACATGGCGGTCGGATCTCCCGCGAGAAATTCTGCTCGACCATGACCAACTATCTACCTTACGCTAAACCTCCATCAGACAGACACGTCGACAATGCTGAACGACAAGTCACCTCGACTATCTACCTATCTCCTGACCCTGTGTACCTCGCGGACTACGGATACGGCAAACACCGTGGCCTATGCTCTCTCTGCCTTGCTGCCATAATGGTGACGCAGCTGCTCACTCTCGCCCTGAACTAACGACATATCCAGCTCCCTCTATCGACGACACGAACCTCCCTCGGGCACGCGGCTCACAAAGCTCTCGCACGCACAGCTCGACGACCAACCATTTGCATGCTGCATAACGCGTCACTGTTTCTTGTCGAGACCCAATTTGATCTGGCGCTAGAGCCTTGTTTCGAGACTCGACCTGCTACCTATATTTGCCTGCTTGCTCGCTACGATTCAGATACCTCAAGCCTCGAAACCGTTGAATCACACGCGGCTGCAGTTTTGTGTCTCCTTGCGGAGTGCATGCCAAGCAAGGGCCACGCGCAGAGGAGGCAGTCTTGCCTTGAGCATCGAAGGAGTTCGAAGATGTGGTCGCAGACACGGCGAGCCCAGAGTACTTGCGGTTGAACATGTCATTCTCAATCCTGCCGTGCCGTCATGGCTGCTGCCAGCAGCACTTAAGCTGCCGCTACTGCGCCGTACAGTCACACAGTAGCTCTCGCGCCGGGCGCTGCCACACCGGCCTAGTCTTGCCTTGCTCCGCGTCTCCACTCCTCCGCCGGGTGTGAATCTACCGTCTCGGGAGCTCCAACTTGGCAACCCTTCAGCTCCTTCTGCAGGGGCGATTTCGACCTCTAAAACATCCTGCGAGACTAGTTGAGGAGTCTGCGGATATCGTCATGGCATAGTGTTGGACGACTCCAAACCGCAAGCCCCATCGTTCGGTCGAAGCTGCACAACACCCGCTGCCGTTTTCGGTCGTCGGCTGGGATATCCTCGTCTTTCCCGGCGGGTCTCCATTCGTTCGCCCTGCCAATTCACCGCTTGAACTGCCTGCTTAACTGCCAACTCAGGGATCGCCTTGTCATAATGCCTCACTCTACTCCTTTTAAGGACGCTGCAGAATCCCTTCTCCCGAGGGCGGCGAGCCAGACCCGCGCTTGAACTGGTTGGATTAGGCTCAGCATGCTACAGTTTACGTGGTCCCCTGCCACGCATCCTGGCCGTCGGTTTCAATGCGACAGCTTCCAGGTTTGCCGGATCTTGCGGTTTGGAGCCACCAGAGTTGAGATGGCAGAGATTGCGTCTCAATGCGAAGGAACGGGAGACGAAGGCCATGCCATGCCATGATGCACACAAGCGTAGTGCACGACATGAAACATGGCCGTTTGGCGCCGCACCGCACGGCTGGGAGCCTGGTGCACAGGCGAATGACGGGTTTCCAGATTCCAGACTCCAGAGCTTGCCGCTGCCGCTGCCGCTGCCGCTGCCGCTACCGCTGCCGTTGCCGTTGCCGTTGCCCGGTTGAACCTGGCAATGTCTCATTTGCCTCATCTGCATCTCGCAGCTGTCAAGTGCCAAACCTTTCACCATCTCTGTGCCGCACATTACATCCTCACCCTCTTGTTTTCCGCAAGATGACTCGAACATGCGCTCCCCCCAAAGAGAACGTGTGCCCCAGGTGTGGCTCATGACCGCCAGGGAGCCAATGGGACGGGCGTGGGGTTCGCCCAAGGCCGCTGGGGCACGCAGGGTTTGCCAGGATCCGGTCTTGGACTTCTCGAAGTCTCTCGATGCTCAGGCCTAGCCAAGTCCTGCAGCCATCGCCCGGGTGGCGTGCTGGCATTGTTTTCTCAATTCCTGTGGCTCCGCTGACATGACTGTGGATGGTGCCTTGCTCGCCTTGAGGTTCGAGCTTCAGGCATCGGGAAGAGTCCCTCCCTTGAGGAAAGTCATGGGCATCGCTCACCACCGCGGAGACCGTCGCGATGGCGATTTGCTTGCGAAGCCTCTCTCAGAAATCCCTTTATGACATTGGCGGGCAAAAAGTCCGGCACGCATGCCGAAGCTCGGCAGACCGGGGCAGTCTATCGTTCCTAACTCATTTGGTGCCAGGCCGTGTTGATCTGTCGGGAAAATGCACATCAGAGTTGAGGCTACAACAGCACTAACACCGAATAGACGCGATGACACGGCACATGGTACACGTTTAGCGCCCGTGGCATGACAGCAATCGACGCGGTCAGTGCTAATTCCTACCAGAGTACCAAAGTACGGATACCATCGCATCGGAAGCTGTTCGCTCGCCTGCTGTGATCAAATTTCTAGAAGAAACCGGCAATAGCGGCCGGTGGGGACAATAATCTCATACTCAACGAGGCTTCAACGGTTGGTTATAGCTAGCATGAGCTACTATTGCCAAACAAACCGGCATCTTGGTGGCCGCCCGCCACCCTTGGAAATTGTCGCCATCGTCATAATCATCTTCATCATCGGTTGTTTCGCCCGCGGTCGACATCGTTGCCCAATATCGCGAGCGGTTCTGCCCTGGGATCACAGCTTATCGAAGGAGTCTTGCTGGGTGCTGCCTGCAACAAATGCCGGACCAGCGAGCTTATTGTGCCCAACATTCAAGGAAGTTCCCAAACGACGTCGACACGAGAGAGAGACAGAGAGTCAAGGGGAACACCGCAAGAGGAAATCGGAGACTGTGTACATGATACATTAAAACTCATGCCGGGGCACGATAAGTTCCCCTCGGCCATGGAGGAAGGCGAAGTACTACGGGCGACGTAGATACCTTTTGCATGTGCCCCTGGCACACACAACCCTCTGTCCTGGAGCACCAGCCACGCTGCCACGAATACGGCCCACCTCGCATTGCGCTAGGCTGTTCTTGACGATGGTGGCTATCACGGAGTTCCCAGATCCTGCTTACTCACTGCAGCCCGAGTCTCTTCGAAGGCAAGCTGTCTCCAACTCTACTCAGTACATTGATACAGGTGTAAGCGTCCATGGATTCGCACAGCCAGAAAGCAGATAGCCCCCTCTACTGCAGGGCGCCAGACAACTGGAATTCGCCCAGCCCAGCCCGGCCGGCCGACCCAGAACGGAGGCTACAAGAGGTCCCCTAGGGCCTAGCGAATGATTGGCGGTGGAGAGATGCGGACGCTAGAAAATTTGGAGGAGGAGAAAAAAAAAACAAAAAAGTTCATTGGAAAAAGCGCCAGGCAGGGGTCTTACCAAGGCGCGGAATACATCATCGGTCGATCATTCGGCCTGCAGTTAATACCTAAACTGAGGTGCCCTGGTACTCACCTCACTGACCCCACAGCGTGAGGTGAGGTGAGGGTCGGCATCGGCACTCGAATTCTGGGAATCTGCTGGTCAGCGATGCGTGGTTTGCACAGCCGTCGAACCAAGACCTTCACCCTCCCTTGAGATACGGACAAGCCAGCAGTGCGGTTACCGTTGATCGCTCTACGTTGGGCGGTTTCCAGCCACAACAGACTGCGCAACCACCCGGGCGCAACCAACATTGATGATGGACGAAGGGTGCTTGAGAGAATGGACTGGACTGCCCAGACTGGCGAAGGTCTTGGGACTCAAGCGTACTACGTAGTGCATCTCATCGCATCGCCTGCTTCCACGCTCGGCCTGTCACCCCCATGTCATTTCTGTCGCCTCTTCTCCCAAGGGGGTCCTTCTGCGGTACTTTTTACCGTCCACGTACGTCTCTTCGCCGCAATTCAAATCAAACACAAACCTGCTTTGCTCATTCATTGTACCGGCTCTCATCAGTCATCAGTGTGTCTCACTCACTCGCTCACTCATTCATTCATCCAACCAGGTCCATCTATCTATCCAGAGATCCCGGCCGAGGGAGACAACAGAGCAGCAAGAAACCCACACGACACAAAAAAAAAAGAGTTGACGGGTTCTTACGTACGCTCTGCTTTCTGCCATTCTACTTTACGTTAAGACGTTCGGATATGAGCTACTAAGTCCACACACCATCGAAACGTCCCGTCCCATTCCATCTCATCCCACCTCGTCCGCCTTCGTAAGGTATTTCCTGCTACTACCTGCTCTCTGACTCTCAGTCTCCCCCCCCCCCCCCCCCCCCCAATCTCCTCCCCCCCCTCCCCCCCCCCCCCCCCCCCCCCCCCCCCCCCCCCCCCCCCTCCCCCCCCCCTTTCCCCCCCCCCCCCCCCCCCGTCTTTCGCATCCTATTCCGTCCCAATTCAACCCATACATACCCCCGTCGCCTCGTCTTTGCACACTCATCAGAGAGTGACGACCGTCCGTTCCCGCAATCTCCCCCGGACAGAACAACGCCCGGCGAGCAGCAGTGCGGATTCCGGATAGACTTCACACACACACACACACACACGCCCGCATATCCTCGCTCACGAGTAGTTCACACACGGGGCGTACTGATACTCTGCAGAGAGCAGAGCACACACCGCACATACACACATTGCACATTACACACGACCAGGCCAGTCACGAATCACCGCGACCGCGTCGCAGGTGCTGCTCTGTAGTCTGTACGTTCTGTTCCCCGCCGACCGCCCGACATCATCCTTGCTTTGCAAGCTCGAGTCCAGGCCGCCGTCGCAGCCAGTCCTGCAGCAGCGCGACACGACAAAGCCAATTCCCACTTGGCCGGTGCCTCGAGGTCGGGATACCGTCGCATCGCAACCTCGACGTACCTCGCCTCGCCTTGCTCGCCCGTGAGATACCCTGTCCATTCTTTCCTTGCCTTCGCCTTGCCCGCCGCCTTGCTCTTCTCCTCTGGCTGGCCGCTGGCCCCATTCCCACTCTCCGCTCGTTTGCCCCTCCCACCTTCCCTCCCCTCACTGTTGTCGACATCTTCCCCGTCGTCAACACCTCACTCGTCAACACCTCACTCGTCAACACCTCACTCGTCAACTCCGTTCTCGCTGCCCATCCCACTCACCCCACCAAATGGCGGCTGGTGGTGTTGGTACGTGTGGCGCTGCGCGCGGGGCTCCCATCCTCTCTTCGCTGAGGCAGTCAGAAGGCAAAACGTGAGACATCGAGCCAACACGGACGGAGCTTGACTGGTCCGGACGGGGTGCTCTGCTTCTGCTGCTCGTCGTAGTCCACGGCGGTATCTTGCCGACTGACTGGACTGACGGACTAGACTGGCGGGAACTTGCCTGGACTGGCCTCGAGTCGAGTCGACTCTTCTATTCGTTCCCACCTCTTGCTGCCCTCTGTCTCTCTCTGCTGCCCACCCGTACTCTACTTCCCACACGCGCGTTACTTTCCCTCCACTATGATCTCTCTTCCCTCCTCCACGCACCCCATCCATACCCGTACCACACGGCGCCATTCCTGACCTCTCGCAGTGCTCGTAGCAAGACACTTCCCATCCGGCTGTACCTAGCAACTAGACTTTTTTGCTTCTCCGCCAAACAATCTCAAGTTCTTGCTTTTTTCGCCCTCTCTGCCCTTACGAGGTCCGAGGGTGGAATGGAATAAGGCCCCCCCGGCTGTCACTGACTGATCGCATGCACGCCTGACTCTTATTCACATTCGGTACGTACGTCCGTCTCATCCTGCTCTCTTTTGTTGTCCTTCTCATCTCTGGTACGCTTCCTTTTCCCACTCTCGCTCTCTCCGTCCCGCCCTAGCGCAGCCATCTACAACTCGTTGTACCTTGCCTTTCTTGACGGGGACCATTTCTTATGCCCATGCCTGTCTCCCATGTGTTGTGCTCGCACCGCTCAGTGTCCCATCACCGCACATTATTATCACGGCCAACCCTGCATCCCTCCTCAAACCCCCGACATCCCTAACTGGCCCCTCGATGCCCGACACTCCTTGACCCGACCTACACCACAACGTCTCCCCTTCCTATGGATACCCTCTCTTGCTTCTCGCCAGCGCATAGAACCATCTCATGCACCTAATCTGCTCCATATCCCAGACCACTACTCTCTCCCTACCGCACCGCTTGTTCCTGAGCCAATATCCTCTCGCAACCACTGGCTGCAGACTTATTTTCCTCTTCCAACCCCCTGCCTCCGTCTCTCTTCAGTGTCGTTCTATATATCCGGCTCGTTGCGTCTCGTCCCCTGGCTGAGTGGTTGTTGCGGACTTTCTCTCTGCGTCACTCGGCCATTCCGGTTCATGACTTGTCCAAAAACTCGCCGTGTCTAACAATGCCGACCATGACAGACTCGGAGCGACCTCGGCGAACGGAAAACTGGATTCCAACATCCACCAGAGGCGGCGTCTACTACTGTCCGAGATACCTCCTCGACCCGCCATCTTCATCACAACAAAATCGCCTACCCACGCCGCCCATCCGCGCTCGCCAAGTCAGACCGCGCTCAATACACATCACGTCCTGGCCTTCGGGCTTCGTTCCTCACGAGCTTAGACCACAACCTGAACGCCCCGCAAAGAGGAGGAAACCTTCGAAAGCCGTCTCGCCTACGACAACGGCACTGGGAAAGTCGTCCCTCAAGTTCAGCATCAAGCAATTCTTCTCCCTCTCCCAGAAGCAGGTTCCAACCCGCTCCAACTCCCGCGCCTCCACCCTTTCGAGACCGCCCAGCCGAGCCTCGACATTTCTCAACCGGCTCTCAACGTACAGAGAGGTAGACCTGGTGGTACCGGAGGAGGATACAATGGCACTACGTTCGGCAGCCATGGCCGAGGCCATGCGACCGCCTCTGATGAGTGCTGCATATAACGCCCCCGGCCAGCGAAGCAGTTTAATGTCGGTCCGCACAGCCAAGAGCAACGTGACATCAGTCGTGACGGAACTCCCCAAGCCCGTCGCGCATGGCAGCGGTGTCAGCTGCTCGATACTCATGGCGGAGCCTAACATTTTCCTGACTGGATTCGAGCACGACGGCCACCGTCAACACTCGCAAGGCGGGACGGCGTTGCTCCGCGGCAAGCTGCAGCTGAAGGTGACCAAGAATGTCAAGATCAAGGGTGTTAGCCTGAAGTTGGTGGGCAAGGCGCGGACAGAATGGCCCGAGGGAATTCCCCCGTTGAAGGTTGATCTTTACGAGGAAGAGTCCCTGCGGACTCAGGTTCTTACTTTCTTCAACGCAATGAACGACGGATGGGAAACCGACTACGGCAACCAGTGTGTCTACGTCTTGAAGAACAGCTCGTCCAATTCGTCAACGACCAATCTGGCGTCCGGGTCCCCCCGCAACTCAATGTCGCCGTCGATCCTCTCAATGCCTCCCAATCGGCAAGGCCTCACCGCCAAGGACCTGAAGCGTCTTTCTCTGCAGTCGAACCAGTCCCGGAGCTTCGGCAAGGGTGACAACCCCAACGGCAATCAGGCAAAGGGTTACAAGGTCTTTTACCCCGGCACGTACGAGTACACCTTCGAGCTCCCGATCGACCACCACCAACTCGAGACGACCAAGCTGCAGTACGGATCTGTCAAGTGGGAGCTTCAGGCGACCGTGGAGCGGGCTGGCGCGTTCAAGCCCAACTTGCACGGTTCAAAGGAGGTTGCCATCGTGCGCGTACCAGACCAGCTGTCCCTGGAAATGACGGAGCCCATCTCCATCAGCCGCCAGTGGGAGGACCAGCTTCATTACGACATCATCATCTCGGGCAAATCGTTCCCCATCGGCACCAAGATTCCCATCGCATTCAAGCTCACGCCCCTCGCCAAGGTCCAAGTGCACAAGCTCAAGGTTTTCGTCACGGAATCCATCGAATACTGGACCAACGATCGCAGGGTCACGCGTAAAGACCCGGGCAGGAAGATCCTGTTGCTCGAGAAGACGGCCGGAAAGCCACTGGACCCTGCATATGCATCATCGGATGTCCGCGTTCTCAATGGTGGTGAGCTGACGCCTCGCCAACGCCGGGAGGCCCGAGAGGCTGCATCCATGCGGCGTGCGGCCGACGCCTCTCGCCATGGCGTGAGGCCGGAACCACTGCCGGAGCCTGTTGACAACATCCTGGGCGACTTGGATCTTGGTCTGGAGAGTTACTGGGGGTCGACGGAGATTGAGATGAATGTTCAGCTGCCCACGTGCGACACAATGGCCAAGAGCAAGGAGATGCGCCTACATCCTGACTGCAGTTGGAAGAATGTTAACGTGTACCACTGGATCAAGGTAAGGCAAAATCGCATCAACGACTGAGTGGTCTGGCATGGAAGAGTCACTAACACAACTTAGATCGTCATGAGGATTTCCCGTCTGGACCCCGACGATCCGAGTGGTACCAAGCGCCGCCACTTTGAGATCAGCATCGACTCGCCCTTCACAGTGCTCAACTGCCGCGCGACGCAAGCCAACACCGCCCTTCCCGAGTACTCGGGTCCCGAGAGCTGCATCGCCCAAAGCCGCCAGACCTCATGCGGGTGCCCCGATGCGGTGACCATCGCCGGCCCACCCGAGGGCTCACCCAACAACCTGTCAACAGGCGCCCTCACCATTACGGACGCGAATGATGTCTTGCCCGCGCCGCCACAAGCCGCCCACCTCCCCGCATCTCCCACACCGACACCCGGTAGCGGCGGCCGGTCCTCACCGCCGAATTCCCAGACCGCCGTCGACCCGCTGGACAATCAGGCGCGGCCCATCCACCTCCTTCGCGTGCCCTCGTACAACCCTCCCGCCTTCGACGCCGAGACTCCCCCGCCGCCTGCCGAAAATGGACTCCCTGTCCAGACCCCGCCGCCACAGTACGACGTGATTGTCGGCACGCCCAGTGTCGACGGTCTCGCCGACTACTTTGCACGACTTGCGGACTACGGGTATGACGAGCCCGAGGAGGACTCCGACTCCGACGAGGGTCCTGCCCGGATCTCGGAGCGCGGCGGCCGAGTCAACGTCGCTCACCCTCTCACGCCGGGCCCTAGACGGGCACCCAGCCGGAGCCTGGATATTCATCGTCCGGCCGTGGAGCTGACGCTGCCCCAAACCGGACGTCGCTGAACATCACGAAGATAATGCTGTAATTGGAGGAGATGAGACTTGGATGAGAAGGGGATGAAGTGGAGATTCACGAACGAGATGTGCCAATGTTGGGTCGGCCTTTCTTGCTACTTGCTTTTGGCATGCTGAAATTTACGGAACACGCGAAAATTCCCCCGAAATGCATTTTACCGTGGGTCGGCGCATTCACATCGGAATATTTGGGGTATTTTTTTTTTGTGGGGGGGGGGGGGGGGAAGGATAAGGCTCGTCCAGATCAAGAGCACACAACATCATGTAATTTCTTTGGGCGATTTTTGACTACTTTTTTTTTTCTTCGGATATACCTGGACACGACGTCCACCGCTGTGTCAATATTACGAATTCGGACTTCACTCTCTTCGACTCTCACTTATTTCTCCCGTCCGTGATGTTTTCTCATGCTCCCGAGGCATGTTGACACTGAGTGGCAATCTGACTGAGTCGGAAAGGGCCGCTTTAGCTAACGCTTCTAGATCCTCGGCAGACACTTGACACCCTTTGCGTTGGTGGGTGAGGGGATTACGAAGCCGCATGGCACGGCGTCGTCCCGCCACACACACATTCGAGAAGGAGAAACCATGCGCATGGGAGAAGACGCGTGCGCTTCCCGGCCAGTCCCGACCTATCGGGTTGTCCCTTGAGCTTGCGGCTATTGAGACATGATACGGGGGGGAGGCGAAAAGGACAATAGGGGGTGGTCTCCTGAATAGGGTTCTTGCAGGGTTTTTGCTTGGGTACTTCTGGACTCTCCGAGGAGGACAGGAGATGTTCTCATTGGGGGGGATGAGAAGGAGGGAACCAACAAGTGGACGTTGGCTCTTGCGGTGGCTAAATGGTTACATGGTACGAGGACGGCGGGTGGCACGCGGGGAATTAGGATCTTACGGGTTGAACCTTGTTTTGTTGATGTTGTCCTGGGACTGAGCGCAGGGACGGGGGGAGTTTCCTTGCTCGGGTTGTCGTGCCGTGTCTTTGATGTTGGAGATGGGACGGGCAATCGATTGATGCCTTCCTCAGGTATCATCCAGTCGGGCCTGGCGATGAGGGTTCCTTGGTTATGGGGTATGAGTTGCTGCGAACTTTTGGGAGGAGTGCTTACTATACGAACGAAAGAAGATTCGATGCATAGGCGTTCTTGGGTAGGTTTCTTTCGAGATCTTGGAAGGTGAAGATTGTTTAGATGGATGCCTCATCCCCGGGATCGTGAGTTTGTAAGATGTCGTCATTCGCAACCCCCCTCGCGGGAGGAGGGAAAGGGTCGGTGATTCGGGATATCCTTGATGCTCGTTTGTATGTGTCTGTGTGTGTTCAGCAGGCCCGGGTTCTTTGTGGAAAAGATGATGGGAAGCCGAAGTGGCGAGCGAGACGACACGAATCGAACCTTACCTTCTTTCGCGTTCGTTCCCCCGTAAGGAGCAGGCGTGAGTTGTCCACCTGAGTTGGGGCACGGTTGGACGGGTGGCGGTTTGTTTCGAACTTTTTTTTGGGTTCTGTCTTTCCCACCCAGGAGATCCGTTTGGTCCATCCTTTTGCAATGGGACGTGAGGGGGGGAGGTTTGGAGATTGGCTCGTGAGGCTGATGTTTTTTCTTGATGGTTGATGCGGAGTTGGGATCGGTGGTGGTTGATCGGGGAGTGAGCGGGGGGGTTCAAGTTTAGACTTTTCTGTTTTCCGTTAATGTTGAGGGCGCCATTGAAAATGGTATTTGGGGAAAATTAGGCGGAAGGAAGGCCCGGAATGAGGTTAGTTGTTGATGCAAAGACTGTTGTGGATTATATCGCGAGTGATTGAGGGCTCGGAGACTTTTGTGTTGGGGTGAGAGGTCTGTGGGAAATTGCTTAGCATCGTGACGGCTTCAACGGAAGGTGCTTTCTTCTGCCTTGGTTGGAATGAAGGGAGGGACGATTACTGAGAAAATGCCAAGGCGACCGCGAGCGAGTGGTGGAGGTTATTCTAAACTTTTGACGAGGTTCTTGTCGTCTGATGTCGTGGGCCAATTCACAGACTGCGTAATCGGAGGTTGCGTTTGCTTACTATGTACTGCAGCCAGCGAGGTCATTTTCCGTGCTGCGTCTTGTTGGTGTAGGCGTTGGTTTCCTGGCGCGGCGGGTAATGGAGCGGGGTGATCGGAAGGCCCCCCTTGACGAGGGAAAGTTGACGACAGAATCATGGTTTTTAGTGAGATGGAAGGGAGGGAGGGGGGAAGGAAGGTAGGAGGAACTGGGGCGTGCTTCTTTGCATTGAAGGTGACGGAATACTCCGTAGGTTCTGCTGGTCTTGAGAACCGACCATGTGTTCCAAAGCAAGAAAGCCATCTTGAATGACCGTCGTGGTTCGAATGTCGTCGCTTGGATGCCATCTTGATCGCGACGTGGCTGCTTACTGGTGCCATGAGGTCTGAATCCTAGGCCTTGGATCGTGAAGTTCGATCGATTCGAGAAAGATGTGATTAGACAACGTAGGCGAATCTCAGTGGTGCTCCGCTTCAACGGACGTCGGTATGTTCTCGAGCAGATGCCGTCGATCCTACGGGAGTGTCCGCTCCCCCCCCGACTCACCCCCCTTTACCCCCGCAGAGCTTACCCAACCCCTGCAAGTGTTCGTTGCGACTTAAAACTTAAGAACTTGGTATCTCTCGCAACTCAACTGCATAGTCGAGACTATAGCGGTGGCCGAGTTGTTATATCCATGACAAGAAGCACGTAGCCTTTTAATCGGAATATGATCCAAGGTTCAACAATGACTCGGTTTTTTGGTTCTTAATGAGACAACACATTGTTCTGGAACAGGCACATAGCTAAGCCGTGTTGGTTGAAGAGACTCAATCAGACGGTGTATTGTCAGACGCACAGCATTGCTCTCTGTAAACCTCGAGGTCGGTCTTGTGTTAGTCAATCTAAGTGGCTTACAACTCAACGCCTTGCAAACTATTTCTCTATGATAGGAATTCGAATTTCGTCTCAATGGCCGTGAATAGTTGAAGGTGATGTTGCGCGAGACTATGAACCGGAATGCGTCAAGACATCTTTCGTTGGCAAGAGCGAATTGGCGCATCGTGGAGACATCGCCAGCCCCATAGTCGCACGATCTGGGGTTGAGGAGTGTGCGGGGTGAATCGAACGGTTAATATCGTGAACAGTTGAAAACAGGCCACATAGCGAATGGGAACTGCTGAAACTCACTGCCAAGCGGAGGCCCGTCCCAGTCTTCCAACTCATAGTGGGTACGCAAATTTTGCTCCATATCGCGGCATCTAGAGTCGGCAATGACGTCGCTTGAGTCACTCCGAGATTCGGAATATTACTCCGTGACCGCCTGGTTCTAAACAACCAAACGAAGTTTTGTCTCTCTACTTGTGGACGGCAACTCTGCAACTAGACCGTCTATCAAGCCCATATCTCTGGACTCCTCCGTCTCCGCTAGGGTTGAGATAACAGCATGTCACAAGCACAACCAAAGATCCTCATTGCCGGTGCAGGGATCGGCGGCCTAGCGACCGCGCTGTCCCTGCACGCCGCCGGGTTCACCAACATCCACATCTTCGAGGCCGCGTCCCAACTCACAACCCTCGGCGTCGGCATCAACGTGCAGCCGTCGGCGGTGCTGATTCTCCGCAACCTCGGGCTGCTCGAGGCCCTCGAAAAGACCGGCATCAAGACCCAGGAGCTCAACTTCTACAACCGCCACGGGCACTCCATCCTGAGCGAGCCGAGGGGCGTCAGGGCCGGCTACGCCGTGCCGCAGCTGAGCATTCACCGCGGCGAGTGCCAGATGCTCCTCCTTAGCGCCGTCAAGGAGCGCCTCGGTGACGGCGCGGTCCGCCTCAACCACGCCCTGACGGGCTTCTCGCAGGACGACAAGAGCATCACCGCCGAGTTCTCGCAGCGGCGGGACGGCGCGCCGGCGGAGCAGTCGGCCGTGACGGGCGACGTGCTCATCGCCGCCGACGGCATCAACTCGACGGCGAGGAGGATCCTCTACCCGGACGAAGGCCCGCCGCGGTTCTCGGGCCGCATGCTCTGGCGCGGCTGCATCGAGCGCGAGCGCTACCTGACGGGCGCGTCCATGGTCTGGGCCGGCCACGCCGACCAGAAGTTCATCGCGTACCCCATCAGCCAGCGCTCGGCGGACAAGGGCCGGAGCCTCGTGAACTGGATCGCCGAGCTGCGCATCAGGGACAGGGACGACGGTGACCTCACGCCGCCGAAGACGGACTGGACCAAGGCCGTCGACAAGTCTGTGTTCGAGGGCCGGTTCCACGGGTGGCGGTGCGGCGGGCTCGACATGAAGGAGCTGATCGACTCGACGGACAAGGTGTTTGAGTTCCCCATGAGCGACCGCGACCCGGTCGAGCGGTGGAGCTTCGGGCGGCTGACGCTGCTCGGTGATGCTGCGCACGCCATGTACCCCATCGGGTCGAACGGCGCGTCGCAGGCCATCATCGACGCGGAGACGCTGGCGAGAGAGTTAAGCGAGAAGGCCGGGGACGTGAAGGCCGCGCTGAAGGCCTACGAGGCGGAGAGGCTGCCGGCGACGGCCAAGATCATCATGGCGAACCGGGCGAACGGCCCGGACCACGTGCTGCAGCTCTGCGAGGAGAGGGCGCCGGACGGGTTCGAGAACGTGTACGACGTCGTTCCGAAGGAGGAGCTGGAGGACATCGGAAGGGTCTACAAGAAGGTGGCCGGGTTTGAGATGGACGGCGTCAACAAAAAGGCAAAGGAGACTGAGGGCGTCAGTGAAAAGCTGGGATTGAAGAGTCCCAAGGACTGGTTATGAGACGCTTGAAGAGAACGAGCTACGAGAATATGATCTGTTCAAAAAGATGAAAAATTGTCGATCGAACTATGAGTAAAAAATGTAAAGAGAGATCTAGGCAATGACACTGCTTGCAGTTTCGCCGTCATAGCGACAGGAGATTGGTTGTTGAACGCCAACGACCAGCTTGTTCCAGAAGTATCCTGCAGATGGTGACCCTCATGCATGCCGTTTGTCCATCACTCCCTTCTAGACTCTTATTGGCTGTCATTTGCTCCCTTATGAATCAATCTTATTTGTTGATTGCGCCCTTTCCAACTGCCTTGTCCGCCCTTTCGTCGACTCGGCCCAAAAGTCCGATGAATGCTAGAGGCCATCCGTCGACTGCTCCCTCTGACTCGGCCCTCGACATGTGTCACATGCTTCACTTCGATTGCGCCAAGCTACCCAACGCGAGAATTTGGCCGTATTGATAAGTCTATATAACAGAACCATACACCGTGATATCAGACGACTGTGTTGTAGCACGCAAGCCAGAAGCCCACACGCAAGAACTGAAGACCGACGTCAGAATTAGCTGAAGAACAGCATCAACACAGCGAAGCTTAAACAGCCATGGACCACGGACTATCGAATCGAGGCCGCGAGGCAATCAAGCCAGATGACAACATGATGCTATGGACCATCCTCCGGGACCTGTGGGACCCCAACTCGAACCCGACGGGTTATGTGAGCCTCGGCGTCGCGGAGAACTCGCTTATGCACGAGAAGCTATCTGAGCACATCCACAAGAACCTCACCCTGCCGGCCCATTCCTTGACTTACGGTGACGGAATGACCGGATCCAAGCGCCTGAAGGCCTCTCTTGCTCGGTTCATGACGGACCGATTCAACCCAGCCTCGACCATCCAACCGGAACACGTCACCTTCACCAACGGTTGCAGCTCGGCACTCGAACACCTGGCGTGGGTGCTGGGCAACCCGGGAGACGGATTCCTACTCGGACAGCCGCATTATGGGAACTATTACCCTGACATTGAATACCGGATGGGCTGCAAGATTGTACAGGTGCCGTTTCACGACGTCGACCCCCTTGAAGCTAGTGCTGTGCAGAAGTACGAAGAGGCGCTGCTAGAGGCCCAAAAGAAGGGGATTCGAGTTTCTGGCCTCATCTTGTGTCACCCGCACAACCCTCTCGGGCGATGCTACCCTCGGAAAGTTATCATCGAGCTCATACGGCTGTGCCAGAAGTAAGACATGCACCTCATCAGTGACGAGAACTACGCTCTATCCGTCTGGAAAACCAGGATCAACACCCAGCCGCCTTCCGTCCCGTTCGAGTCTTGTCTCTCCATTAGCATGGACGGCATCATGGACGCCCACAGGCTTCACATCCTCTGGGGCATGTCGAAGGACTTTGGCGCAAACGGCATCAGACTCGGAGCCCTCGTCTCTCAGCACAACTCGTCTCTGCACAGCGCCCTGACGCCGGTTGCGATCTACAGCTCTCCCTCGTCCATCTCGGATCACGATACCGCGAACATGCTCGACGACCGTGAGTGGGTTGACGGATACATCGAGGAGAATCGGCGCAAGCTGCAAGAGCATTAAGAAGTGATTGTCAGTTGGGCTAAGGAGAACGGAATCCCCTACGCGCCGGGCAACAACGCCGGATTCTTCGTGTGGGTCGACTTGGGCAAGGTGTATTGCGAGCGTCACCCAGGCAGAGACGTGGAAGACATTAGCGAGCATTTAATGCGTCTGCTGCTTGATCAGAAGGTGTTCTTGGCTTGTGGGAAGCAGTTTGGCTCCGAACAACCAGGGTGGTTCAGAATTGTGTTCTCGGTTGACAAAGAGTTGTTGGGCGAGGGACTGAGCCGCATTGTTGCTGCCCTTGACGGCTAGACCTGAAGATTCGCTACACGGGTAGAATTTCAATTGACGAGATCGCTGTTCGGATGAACCAATCTTCAAGTGTAGGTGGGCTTATGTGAACTCCCTTCCATGCTGCAAGGTCCTGGGTTCGAAACGATCACGCCTTACACGCCTTAAATCGAGCGAGGATCTTTGGTAAGGAAGGAACAACAGAGAATTGATATAGCATGAGAACCCATAGACATGTCGTTTTCTTGGGCTAGCAGTGCCTGACTCGTGGTGCACTTCCGAAAACGGCAAGATGAGGGCGCCGACGGGTTGCGCGGCCACCGCAGGGCTTACAAACTGTGAGAATTCCAACACTGCCAATTTCCTATTCACTCAAAATCCCTCATTAGCCAAGTGTTGTCTCAGGGACGATGCAACCGACTGAGAGTTGGCAGGTTGGCGAGAAGCCTGGTGATACTTGTGGATAGATCAAACGAATTACCATAGGCAGCCAATAACAGAGAGAGAGGCCATGATGGGTGGTGTGCAGCGTCAAGTGGTCTAGCTCAGGCTGCATATGCTTTGCTTGGATTTAAAGCCAAGGCCATGACGCGTTTTACTACATACTTGATTCATGAATTCTAGCTGCTGGAATATGTACTATGTAGAGAGATATTTGAGCCTAATCCTGAGATCATGGGACTTTACGGCTGGCTATTTTTTCCCTTTACGGCATAGCCTATCTTCAAGACCAACACAGGGATTCCACCATGTCTTGACGGCGGCTTAAAGCATCCGAAGTCTGAGGGCGACATCCTTGCCTTCCCGCGCGGCAGAAGCCTTCTGCATGTTCGACAGATTTTCCATCAGTTGGTTTCCTGATTAATACACGTCCCGCGGATAGAGACACGGATCCTCTACAAGCTGGTACCTGACCAAGCTGGTGGGACTGGCGAAATTTTGGTTGGGACTAGGGGTGATACAGGACCCATAGCCACAGTATGAGTCTGGATACAGAGACATAATAAGGAAACATGTTTGACTCGTCCAAGCAAGTCGTCAGACATACAGCGAGCCACTTACCCCAGGGGAAGAAGTTTTGCTTGAAGAGAACTCCTTCTCATTCTTCGGACTCTTGCTCCGAGGCGACGGAGAGCCTGCTGACAGATGGGCCTGAGAATCCTGCACTCGCTTTCACATGGAATGGAACGGTTGTCTCCTCGGAGCCAATAACGATTCACAATGAGTTCCGTAGGGCAGATGTGGGAAGCTACTGCAACCTTGTTCATCTGATCATGCGCTGCATCGCTGTCCCCGCGCCAAGAACGCGGTTTGCGGGTGTATTCCGCCAAGGGCTGAATAGACTACCCTGGCCGTTCCACAAAGTCTCCCGCCGGGAATACCACTCGAACTTCTTGGCTCTTAGTGACTGGCTGGTACATTGCAAAGCTGGGGGTCTATTCCGATGCCAGGGGAAGTCCATCTACTGAGCTGCATTCATCTGGTTGCAAGGGGCGTGCATGTCTGTGCCCCTGGCTGACCACACTGGAATCCATATAAGTATCTGTCTTTGCTCCCATCTTGATACTCCTCGTCATCAGGCAAGCCACAGTCAGTCTATACTTCTCGTAAAAACCAACTAAGGTCCCGCCCAATATGGTCCTGCCCACACTCGTTCTCTCGGCTGCCCTGACAGCCTCCGTGGCCGCCTACGATACCCTCCTCAACTTCAACGGCGCCCCTGAGGTCGAGACCCGCTCCATTGATGAGATTCACAAGGCCGCCCTGGCCGAAGGTGGTGTTGTTACTCTGTGGCACGGCGGTGATGAGAAGAACCAGCAGGATGCATTGAAGGCTGCTTTCGAGAAGCGTTTCCCCGGCATGACCCTCAACCTTACTGTTGATGTCTCCAAGTTCATCGATGGTAACATTGATCGTCAGCTGTCGCAAGGAAACGTCTACGTCGACAGCGTCATTCTCCAGACCCTTCAGGACTTCCCCCGATGGGATGAACAGGGCGCGCTGCTTCGCTACAAGCCTCTGCTGTTCGACAAGATCCACCCCGGCTTCCGCGACGTTTTCTCTGCTTGGTACGCCGTCGTGGTGTTCGGATGGACCAACATCTGGAACGGAGACAAGATCTCTGAGGGCCCCGTCGATTACCCCGATTTCCTCAAGCCCGAGTTCAAGGACAAGCTGGTGTTCACCTACCCCAACGACGACGATGCCGTCTTGTACGCGTTCGACCTGGCGTAAGTTTACCCAATCACCACCGAGAAAGAACCCCGAAAACATAACATCTCGTTAGCATGCAGCAGCATGGCTACGGTTGGTTCGAGAACCTTCTCGCCCAGAACCCCCGCTGGGTTCGCGGTACCGCCACCCCGACGACGGTCATGGGTCAGGCCAACAACTCGTACGCCGCCACCTTCACCGGCAGCGTTGGCATGCTTCCCGCGGCCCCGTTCAGCATCTCGATCCCCAAGAACGGCTTCTTCGTCACCTGGGGCCAGCGCGGCGCCATCCTGAAGGACGCCCCGCACAAGGAGGGCGCCAAGCTCCTTCACAACTTCCTGCTCAGCGACGAATACCAGGACCCCAACGTTACCGGCTCCTGGAGCGTCCGCACCGACATCCCGCCCCCCACTGGCTGGCCCGCGCTCATGGACATCAACTCCACGAACCCCGTTGACTTTGAGAGGTTCATGGCCAACCGCGAGCGCGTCGAGAGGCTGAAGATCTTCTTCGAGGACAAGATCGGCACGGCCCAGGGACTCAGCCCCCTGATCGACGACTTGTGAGCTTAGGATGTTGCATACTATGTAGATCTTGAGGCCTGGTTCAATCCTACAACACTTTTGAGTAATTCGTCTCTGTCTCTCTTAGTTACAGTTCGCTCCGGCTGGGGTTCTAGGTAGAATCCGAATCAAACTGTCCAGAATTTGTTTTGCTTGACTCTAGATGTCCCTCCAACCGTTGTTTGCTGTCTGGCGGACGGACCACCCAGAGAACGTTAAGGTCAAAGATCTATCCACTAGTAGTAGTATGTGCCAATGAAAGTTTATTGAGATTACGTCGAGTTCTCTACTATGCATTGAAGGCTATGCGTAGAGCTCCTACCACACAATCCATACTATAGCCTTCATAGAGTTCGCTAACGCTCTGACTGGTCTTTACTCATGATATTTCCGAGCTTCTCATCCTCGGCTTCACTGATCTAGTTGTCGTCAATATTGTCGTCCTCGATGCCAGTCTCGCCGGTGCTCCCTGACGGAGATGCGAACAACGCGCCCTATTTGTTTCGCTCTTGATTGCTTTCAAACTAGAATGATTCCTAATTCCAGCTGCTTCCTTCAATTCGAACAGAAGTGTTTGGGATTCATGATATGTCAACCTCCGTCTGTGGCGAGAGATGTCAATTGACCAGCTCCAATATGTCGACATCATACAATTTCAATGTTATTATTATCTCTTGGCATTTGGCAGGCACACCAGAAGGCTTTTCGACGGCACGTTGAAGAAGTCTCATCGTCGACAGAGTGAAACAACAGATCGAGCTTGAGATGAGATGCGAAAACACTCGAGCCATACAGCTTGAATGTTCTAGCTGTGGGGTGAAAGTGAATTATGACCATTGGCAATGACGTTCAGCGCTGCGTAAACTGAGGAGCCGGGGCGATCAACTCCTCGGTCCGGGTTGTGAGGGACCGCAGCCGGTTGGACCAAGATTGATGCATGCGAGGATGTGGAACAAATCTGCATCACCAGGGTCCAGTATGAATACATTGTTCAAGAAAGACAGCGTTGGTGGCTTTTCAGAAGTCTTTCCGCACTCAACGCTGTCGACGAGCTCGGAGACGGAGAAGTGCAAAGCGTCATGATGAGGTCGGACAAGTTTCTGCGACGATCTGCATGCCAATCACTGGGTGAAGCTTTCACGCCTTGCGTGTATATGACCGAAAACGTGCGCCTATCATCGCGGGAAGTGTCTCATTACCCAGTTACCCGGGTCCATGGAAATGGACGACTGTACTCCCGCGCGCCCTGGCGATCTTGCCTTTTTACTGTGCTTGTGTGACACACATTGTTAGGCTGATTGTCCTTTTCGAAGGATTGGGAAACCTCTTCGTCGGCTGGAAAAAGTCGGAGAGAGAGATGAGGCTGGCGTTGCCGGCTGCGTTCCCCCCATCACCACAATGACATCATTTTCCAAGGACGGCACAGCAGAACAATCATCAACGGTCTTGCGATCTAATTTTCTTGCTAATCCTGTGTATCCTTTTCACATGTGCCAGTGCCGACAAGGAGGCCCACGTTGACTGAATACAACTGCCGAAAAAGAATGCTCTTCAACAATTGAATATGGCGCATCTGCCCGGCATTGTTTTCCAAGCACCGGTAGGAATGGCATCTCCTACGGTGAGCCCGCTGGCAACGCTACGGGTCTGGAACTTCCCAAGGAGTCAGCTAAATCGGGAGTCCATCACGACCCTGACTTGAAGTGCGGGTTTGCTCTCACAACAACAACTTGAGGTACGTCCGCAAACGTTGTCTCGGAGAAACCCAGCAACGGAATATACCACAGAAGCGGACCTTGATCGTCGCTAGAGCGCCAAGGAAAAGGCTCAATCCGTAGATCGGGGCCCGGCTTGGAGCTCAAGCTCATACCCAAGCTGTCAATGTGGCTGCATGCGGGCAGCGGCCCGCACCAAGTCTTCCGCTGACATATTTCCCGCCAGCCTTGGCCGCCCGCCAGGTTGGAACCAGGCTTGGATTAGTCTTATGTGGCTATTGCCTAATTCCGACCTCTAATAACGTTTTAAAGTTGAGTCATCAAGTCTCCTTTGGGTCGACCTCAGTCAGTGTGTGTTGTTCCCGTTGAATGTGGGGAAAGACGGCCTTGGGGGTAAACCGCGCTGATTCGGCGACCCGGCAACTAGTCTCAGACGCTACCTCGGGAAACTCCTAGTCCCCCTTGAGACATAGCAGGGCCGAGGGCCTTTGCTAAGTCCTCATTCGGTGTATGGGTCAAAGGGTGCCGGATAACTCATCCGTTTCCAGTCGCGGCAGAATGCTTGGGCCTTTGGGCCTTTGGGCCTCTAGGGCAGAAGTGAGAAACCCGACCCAGGCAAAGGGATAGAGAAGCGACAAGACGCCCTACCCGCCCCCAGTTCCCTCAATCTGATCCAAGTCAACTCACAAATGTTGTGTCTTGGAGAGTCGAACAGATTCCTTTGATGATCTAAGTCAGGGGCGTGGAAGGGTTTGTTTCGCTGCCAGAGGGCGTTGCTGAAGGAATGCACTAAGTTTGGCTCTGGCTGTGCTTGTCTGCGAAGCGTTCTCCAGTTCCAGGCATCTTGGCGTGAAAGCGAATTTGATCAGATCGGACATGAATGTCGTCTCAAACCCGAAGTCAAGCATCAAATATAAATTCTTTTGAAGCATCGCGCTGCTAATCAACGGAAAGTCCGCGGTCTCTGCTTTCGATGTCCTTGAAGCTGTGTCTCACGATGTGTACTTTAAATTGCCTACTACAAGCAATGTATCTTCATTTACCAGACTGCAGAAGCGTTGCATCGAAGCTGCAAGTGCTTCG
The DNA here is from genome assembly GCA_014235955.1 of Colletotrichum sojae. Classification (NCBI taxonomy): domain Eukaryota; kingdom Fungi; phylum Ascomycota; class Sordariomycetes; order Glomerellales; family Glomerellaceae; genus Colletotrichum; species Colletotrichum sojae. Next base: position 37,692 of record WIGN01000222.1, on the reverse strand, counting down.
GCGCTCTTAGCTACGTTAGTGACCCGGCGGCTTGGCTGGGACATCTTGGTGTCAACGAGAGACACACCCTCCATCTTAGCAGACTGGCCAACTGCATCTATCGGCTCCCCCCGAGAGGCGCGGACCAATCTGGATCGGCCCAGGCCTCCGACGTCAGATTCGGGGAAATCCTTTAGCGTCCTCGCACCAGTTTCTCCGTCGACGTCGACCGTCACGGCAGAACCCAGGAAGCTCGTCATTCTCTCCCGAAGCCGGACGCGGTCAACCGCTCGGCCCGGCACTGGACGAGCTGTGCAGTCTGGTCTCCATCCTTAGAGATCCGGAAAACTCCACAGCGAGTGACAAGACTGGAAGCTGCCGGATGGCGCGGCTAGCCCGTGATGACAGCTTCGCCAAGCGCGAACTGTTCCATCTCTGGTGGGTTCGACCTCGTTTCCGGCAGTTCGTAGGGCGCCTCGACCAACGATGGGAGAGCCAAGCAGACATCGTGGGCCTGGCACCTCAGCCTGCCTGTCCAGGTTCTATAAAGAAGCATCAACGCCTCCCGTTCTCATCCAATCTTTTCTCTCATCATCAGCCTCATTCACTCCCACACAGCTCCATCCGGTCTTCCACAACAACAACAACAACAACAGCAGCAGCAGCAGCAGCCTCTCCGCCTGGTCCTTGATCTCTGCCACATCTTCAGCCTCTTCTCAAAGCATCCACTTCCAGAGTCGAGAAAGCGACCCATCAACCGCAAAAATGCAGATCAAGTTCCTCTCCGCCGCTCTCGCCGCCGTTGCCATCACCTCGGTCCACGCTGGCGCTGTCACCCCTAGACAGGCCATCAAGATCGTGCCTGGTGCCATTGTCCTCCCTACTCTCACCTTCGACCCCTCGCAGCTCGGCCTCGAGGACACGGCTTACAAGGGTCTTGATGAGGTCCGCCAGAGCCTGGTCGCTACTGGCAATCTCGTCGTTCAGCTCAACACCCTCGCGGGACAGTCTGTCGATGCTGTAAGTCTCAGTCACAGAAGTTCTCGGCCTCTAGACTCGGTGCTAACAACCGGTATAGCAAAAGGCACAAGTCGCTCTCGTCCTGGCCCAAGCTCAGGCCAACGCGGACGCCATCGCCGCGAAGATCACTACCCTGATCGCCGACTTGAAGTCCAAGGTTCCCACGCTGCCCACCGCCGGCAACGGCGGCGGCGGCGGCGGCGGTGCTCCCCGCCCCACCCCGACTCTTCCGTCTCCCTCGATCCCCACCGAGACCGTTGGGACCACCGTCACTCAGATCGTCCAGCAAATCGATGCTGTAAGTGACCCCATCGAGTTCCCATCGCCGCAAAAGTGCCCACGGTATACTAACAACTCGTAGCTCGTTGCCCAGGCGAAGGCTCTGCACGACCAGACCCAGCAGCAGATCGGCCAAATCGGTGGTTTCCTCGGCGGCATCATCAACCCGACCATCATCCAGCTTAGGAACCAGGCCCAGAGCTCCCTCACCAGCGCCTTCACGCAGATCGGTGCATCCATCACCAGCCTGCTCGGCAACGTCAACACCGTCTCTGCTAGCGCCCTCGGCACTTCCGATGCTCTCCTCAAGCGCATCGCCGCCGCCCAGATTGCTCTGAACCCCACCCTCGTCTTTGGTGTCAGCCCCGTCGTCGGCATCTAGAGGACAGTCTCGATTTGACCGTCCCGAACTGTGGCGGGACACGACCTTTCTTCACCATGCAATAATTGAGTGTGCGAACGATCATAATAATTTGGGCTTACAGGGTTACAGGGGGAGACAGACTGGAAACATAAATGTGATGGGAACTGGAGAATGTTAATGGCAGGAGCTCAATGGCAGAGGGGGGATCCACGGGACCGGATGAAGCTGTGGGGGAGACAACACTCCTTTAAAGGGACTGATTTAATTTCTAATGTAGTACTTACTTAACTTGCCTTAACTATATTATTCCTGTCTTTAATGAGATAATGAAACAGTATTTCTCATAACCGTTTTGCTTAAGCTGCAAATCAGGTGCTTCTATCTGTGTTCTGTTCCTGACAATCACTGTCGACTAGCACTCAAGTATTATTCATGGCGTATGCGCTTAGAGGTAATTAAGTACATCAATACCATACGAGTACTTCAATTACCTGCAACGCCGGCGCTGTTATTAGAGATATACTGTTTAAAAGTCTTGACTTTTCTGCAACTGGTGGGTACGAGATCCGACGTCGACTCCCTCATCATACCTAATGCTAGTTTTGGGCGTTGGAGCCGTAGCCAGGCTGGCCTCGCCGCAGTGTTGCAGGTCCGCTCCTTCTGAGCCGGAAAGCAGTCCACAATGAGTGGAAAAGGCCCGGAAGAGAGTGCCACCGGATCTCTGCAGCTGCGTGTGACAAATACATCCCTCCCGGCTGACAGGCGACACCCACCAAAAGTGCTCAGACTTGACCTCAAGTTCTTGCGAGTTAGTATACTGGTGATTATGGGGGGTGAGTACTCATGCAGTAGCGCTGACGGCCCCCCTTCCCCCACGAGGCGTTTTTTCGCCTTTTGGAACGAATTTAGAGAAGGCTTCCAATAGTGAACTGACAAAGTTCGGTTCCGGTTCATACCTGATCGCTGCGGTTGGGGCTGGACACCCTGCGGCTGGGTCTGCATCCTACAGCCTGATTTTGTCGCCAGGGTTATTGATAGCGCCGATTGATGGGATGGCGGCATGGAAAGATGGGCTAGTGTGTTAAGTATCTAATGTAGGAACAGGCCCAAAGTTTCCCGTTTCATTACACCGTCATGCTTACCTTGTCTCTGATCATAGCTCGACTAAAGGAGTTGCGACACGAAACCGATGGCTGGCGCCTCTGGATACAGCACGCTCGAGGTGAATCCTCACCAACTCCCAAACGAAGCCTCCGGTATCGAGTCATATCACGGAAACGGGCTGAATCCGTGGGACGCCGAAGGCCGCTATCTTCAGCCAAATCCATATCACAAGCCATCGGGCGAGAGCTATGAGCTATCCGACACCCCCCAGCCCTACGAACCTCACAACGCGGCTGCCAACGAGTCGAAGCGTAACGAAACAATATGCGGGATTTCGAAGAGATGGTTCATTGGAGGGTTGTTAATTGCGGTTCTAGTTGTTATTGGCGCCGTCGCTGGTGGTGTCGTAGCCAGTAGCTTGCGCAGCCGCGGAAATTCTGCCGACGATGCAGTCCTGGAAGAGCCGACAGCGCCCGTTGACAGCATCCTCAGGATATCAAGGCTTGCGGCAGCTAATAGGACGTTAGGAACGCGCGAGGAAGAGAGAACCGTGATATTTCAAGATGGAAGCGGCGCTCTGATGGCACGATACCGAATACTCTCTTCCTCTGAATGGAAGACAGTCAACCTCACACTTAAGTTCGAGTCCTCCACCGTCCCATTCAAGCTTCCCCCCGGCGCTCCTGTGGCAATGGGATCCTGCTACGATTACGGCTGCGGCGACACCATGGCCATCTTCCTGGGCAAGGACGGAATGCTACACGGCATCAAGGAAAGCGACCTCGACGGCGGTGCCGAATGGTACGAAATGGAGGGACTTGCGGACGCTAAGCTGAATGCTTCAGAGGGCTCGCAGCTTGCGATAGCATACAGCAGGTTCTTCAATGGCGAGCACGATAAGAACGGCGAGGTGTTTCAAACCGTTCGCCTTGTGGCGTATCAGGACACCAGCGGGCAGGTTCTAGTTGCGAACAGGAGCGCAAACTGGGCTGCGACGGACGTCAGCTGGGAACTTCCGAACTTCACGCGAAACATCAGTCTTGCCATGATTCCTCAGCTCCGGGGTAGTGTGCTCGACCAGATCAGTCTGGTCGGAAAGGTGACGGGCAGAACGAGTGCTTCAAGGGCAGACTTTGTCATGTCTGAGGCGTTATATCCACGACCAGAAACCGATGATGACTGGACCCAAGGTATGACTTAACCACCTCATTGTGTATCTGGATTGGGATGACGATGAACTGCTGTTAACCATCACCAATAGGCTCTGAAATTCTAACTGGAATCGCTCAGCCTGACTCTTCGAGTCCTGGAGCGACGCAGCAATTCGCCGCCACGATGCGCCATTACTGGCATGACAGCGTCTATCTGGCTCTTCATTCCAACGGAACGATATCTGGTCGCGTAGTGGGAAAACACAACGAGACCATGCAAAATATCCGGCTTAAGGAGAAGTCAGGGGAGCTGCGCGTGGCAAACTTCACAGCTATTGCGACGACGATGAGTGGTTTCCTCTATGGTCTCATCAACGATACCATACGGGAGTACTCGTTCGATGCATCGGATCCTTCACTTTTGAACTTCGAGTCAATTGTATACGATAGGGCAGTGATGGAGAGCGATCGGAAGAAGAGATAGAGGTTCTATGTATGGCTCGTAAGACCTCTGTGTACCTGGCTGAATGCTAGTCAACCAATTTTCCCCTTGATGCAAAAGATCGTCTTTTGCAGTCTCGGAACGGTTTGTCAGTAGTTGGAGGAGTTGGGTCCGAGTTGTCGGATGTCTACTGTTAACGCGTCAACATGGCCAACGACCCCTGTTTACCTGCTCATCTTGCTCATCTGAGGCATCGCAAAGAAATATCGTCATTCACTGCAAAGCACGGATTTAAGCAGAGCAACCTTTCGCGACGTAGACCTTTTCCTGTGCTTTTTTTCTTCTCATACATGCAAGCACTTGGTCGGTGTATGGTGGCACCTGTAGGTTATATCGTCAATGTTAAGCCAACTGAATCAGCTAGCTGGTTGCCATAATTAAAAAGTCGGACTAGTCCGAGTGCCTCGCAAAGGACCAACATGCTTACCACGTAAGCGCAGCTAGCGTAGGGCGTAGGGATAAGGTGGTATGCTTGAAAGATTTAAAAGATGGTGTGTTTTGCGTAGACAAACACCACCCCGGCGCAGAGCCCCGAATAGGGCGGCTGTGGGACGACCAAATTCAGGGGCCGAAGCGGGGACACCGCTTAAGCCCGATTCGATCGGATGACACAATGGAACTGCACGAGTTGATTTCTTTGCCGCCCTCAGCTTTTCAGCGATCCCTAACTCGGGGAGAGAGTCCCTCAGGAGAAAGGAGACGGATGAAAAGGCCGCCCAAAGGCCCAAACGCCGCAGAAACTGCCCACCCGCGCGCCAGCTACACCCCTGTTGTGCGATGCGATGTGATCAGATGGCGACCCCAGAACAAAACGGGTGATCCTCCTCTGGCCGCCGAACCCCTTTCATCAACTCGGCCGAGCGAAGCGAAGCTTCGCAGCCAATGTGCTCGTCGTGGGGTGACAGGGAAAGGATGGTGCCGGATCGTCGGCCCCCAGGGCACCAGGGGGTTGTGGTTGAGCTTCCATGGATCGAGCCTTGGATTGATTGGGCCACAGGCGCGAGCAGGTTTGCTCCGTCCAGCGAGTAATAAACTGCACGCAGGATTAGATGGAGACTGAGAAGAAGCAGGGGAAGCCAAGGGGAAACGTTGATAAACAAGTCGTCCCCTCGCCAAGCATCACGAAAGGCTATCCCCTCTTGCTCTCTCTCTGTTCGTCTTTTGCCATTCATTCACTTCCATTCTTTTCTTGTTACCTTCAGGTACAACGACGTTCTTTTCACCACCCACCATCTCCATCTCAACAGTCTCTCCTTTTCTTTTTCAAACCAACCCAAACCAAGATGCGTTTCTCCGCCCTCACAGCAGCTGGCCTGCTCGCCCTCCCCGGCGTCAGCGCCAATCTCCACGAGCTGGCTGTCGCCGCTGGCAAGAAGTACTTCGGTACCGCGACGGACAACTCGGAGCTCAAGGACGCGGCCTACGTCGAGATCCTCAAGGACCCCAAGATGTTCGGCCAGATCACCCCCGGCAACGGCCAGAAGTGGCAGTTCACCGAGAAGAGCCAGGGCGTCTTCAGCTACACCGGAGGTGACGAGATCGCCGACTTCGCCAAGACCAACGGCATGCTCCTCCGCTGCCACACCCTCGTCTGGCACTCCCAGCTGCCCGACTGGGTCTCCTCCGGCACCTGGACCAAGGAGCAGCTGACCTCCATCATTGAGACGCACATTTCCAACGTTGCCGGCCACTACAAGGGCCAGTGCTACGCCTGGGACGTCGTTAACGAGGCCCTTAACGAGGACGGCACCTACCGCGACAGCGTCTTCCACAAGGTCCTCGGCACCGATTTCATCCCCCTCGCCTTCAAGGCCGCCGCCGCCGCCGACCCCGAGGCCAAGCTCTACTACAACGACTACAACATCGAGCTGCCTGGCAACAAGCAGAAGGAGGTCCTCAACATCATCAAGAGCATCAAGGACGCCGGTGCCCGCATTGACGGTCTCGGTCTCCAGGCCCACCTGATCGTTGGTAGCGCTGGCTCCCGTTCCTCCCTGAGCGGTGTCCTCCAGTCGTACGTCGATGCCGGTGTCACCGAGGTCGCCTACACCGAGCTCGACATCCGCCACAAGAGCATCCCCGCCGACGCCGCCGCCCAGACCCAGCAGGCCACCGACTACGTGAGCGTCGTTGGTGCTTGCCTTGACATCCCAGAGTGTGTTGGTGTTACCATCTGGGACTGGACCGACAAGTACTCCTGGATCCCCTCCGTCTTTCCCGGCACCGGCGAGGCCCTCCCCTGGGACGAGAACTTCAAGCCCAAGCCCGCCTACACTGCCATCTCCAGCCTGCTCGCCGGCGCCGGCAAGGGCGGTGCCGCTCCCGCCACCTCCGCTGCTCCCGTTGCCACCGGCGCCGCCTCGTCCGCCGCCCCGGCTGTTTCGACCACCGAGGCCGCCGCTGTTCCCTCCGAGCCTGCCGCCAGCGCCCCTGCTGCCAGTGAGCCCGCCGCTAGCGAGCCTGCCGCCGCCGAGCCTACTCCTGCCGAGCCTACTCCCGAGACCTCCGCTCCCGCCGTCACCTCTGCTCCCAGCGCTCCCGCTGCTGCTCCTGCTTCCGCCACCACTCTTGTCACCAGCGTGAGGAGCAAGTGCGCCGGCGGTTCCAACGCCGAGGCTGCCTCGAGCGCTCCTGCTGCTGCTGCTTCCGGCGCCGTCGGTGCCACCGCCGCTCGTTACGCTCAGTGCGGCGGCAACGGCTACACCGGCCCCACCACCTGCGCCGAGGGCTACACCTGCCAGAAGCAGAACGACTGGTACTCCCAGTGCCAGTAAACGCGAAGAGAAAGAGAGAATGAGACGGGGTTGCTCCGGATAGCGCCCCGTAGAGATGGACGGTGGAAAGATTTCGTGTACATACCTTTTTTTATCTAAGCCGATAGGTACATATACTTGCATATGTTGTGACTCTGTCGCGTTCAAATCTTCAAACCCTACATTTTGTTGATGTGTATAGGTCTGCTCACAGTAATATGTCGTATTCATGAAGGGCACTGAAACAGTTCTTATTCTCTCGTCTACCCTAGGACTAAGGAAACATCTTCCTTTGGAAGTCCCTCCCAAGCGCTTCTTTTCACCCTCCCGATGCCCTTCCGCGAGGCAATCCCGTCTTCCCACTCGACCCAAAGAACGTTGTAGAAGCTCCACGTCTCGCGTTCTCTCGGCTGAGGATCTGGAAAGTGCAACCCGCGAGATATGGCAACGACACTGATCGGAATAGCCGACGGATACGCAGCCCATATATGCTCCACGTACTCTTCGGAGACCGGCGACAATTCTCCAATCTCATTTCCGTTCCCGTCTTTCAGGACGACCTTGAGGCCGAAGTCGATGCCAAACATGGTCAGCACGAAGTTTTCGGGACCCTCCCAAGAGACTGTTCGCTTGATCGAGTCGTCATAGCGAGGCTTCGCCGCCCAGAGACGGGCTTGCTGCGTCTCGGCGCAGAGGTATCTGCCATGGGAGGTAGGGTTGTATCCCTCGCCGGAATCGAGCTCTCCCATGGGTACAGGATGCCAGAACTTCCTCGCCGGGCAGGATTCATGTTCGTAGTAGTAGGGGGTCTGCAGGTCTTCCTGTTTCAATGTGCATTCGGGGTCGTCCTTGAACCTGGATCGAGCGGGCCTCTCTTCGTCGTCCGTCTTGTAAATCCACCCACGAGGAAGAGGTTCGGCTTTGCCCATGAACCTGGTCTTGTAGTCATGCCACTCGTTCTGAAAGGCAATGAGCTGTGGCTCTGCGTCTTTGGACCTCTTGGTGTACCAGGTCAGCATCGGGATCGCCTGGTAAGGCTCCCAGTGTGCTGTTCCCCAGCCGTGCGGCTGGTTCTTCATATAACAGCCCGCCGTCCAGCTGAGGCCGTTGAAATGGCCCTTCCAACCGGCCCAAGTCCAGCTTGGAGCAGGATCCGCGACTTCCCTCGAGAAAATCCGACGCGTCGCCCCTCTGGACCGCCAGATCAGTGTTGCGTCGAGGAAGGAAACAGGCAGTCCGTGAATGAAGCCCCGCGGAAACGCCCGCCGCATGGCGCCGAAGGTACTCGTGATGGCTCGCAAGACGTCTTCCTGGTAGGTGAGTTTCCGTCCGCTGTAATTCTGGATGAAATGGCAGAGAATGCTTAGATCAGGGACGTCTAGCGAGAGATCCATGGGGTGGAACCTTTCGCTGCTGTCACCACCGTCGACTACCAGGGCATCTGCCGGCAGGTCGTGCGGTGTGTCAATGTCCTCGTAGTACGTAGAAGCGCGGCATACCCACTGGACAGTGTCCTTGTAGAAAATGATCTTCCTACGAGTGAAGATCTGCTCCTGCATGGTCCAGCCGCGGCGCGACCACGGCGTATGATGGAGACTCCTTTCGAGCCTGGCGACGATGCTCGTGTTTCGCTTCAGACGGAGAGTCTCCGGGAGGGCCCTGGTATGGGACGAGTGTCGCAGGCCTCTCAGGCCGTAGTTGGCGTCTTTCCCGTCGGCCGCCACGATGGCGATGGAAGCGCCCTCGAAGATGGGTGCCATCTGGTCGATCTGGAGGCGCGCCGACTCCTCGTCGTCCTGGACGATGCAAAGAGAGTCAACCCAAAAATAGCGCTCCCCCAGAAGGGGCACTAGCTTGATTGAGTCCCGGACCGTCGCTGGTATGTCATGTTCAAGTCGCCGAAGTGCGCCGGGCTCCAGAAGGATATCCAGGTTCACGCGAGTGGTCTTCAGCATGGCGATCCCACCCCAGACGTAACTCAACACGGCGTAGGCCATATCTGGTGTGGCGGATACCAGACATTCCCGCTCAGTATCGATGAGATAGGTCAACGGGTGGCTGAGAGTCGTGAGCCTCTCGAAGCACGTCCTGTGGTGGTGCTTTGAGCAGGTCGACCGCCACTGCTGCAGCAGCTTTGGGTCGATAAAGTCGCGATCCAACGGCCTCCCCAATGCTATTCCCGGTTTTGACCCGCCATCGTTGATGAGAAGGAACTCGGCACCTGAGGTAGACCATGGCCTATCATCGCCTTCTCGAAGGATGGTGACGAACAGCTTCAGCCTGCCGCTCGCGAAATGAACAATTACCTCGGTCAGCGTCTCATGTTCTGGACGCCACACTTAGGGGTGCAGGAAGCGCTGGTGGTCGTCGCAGCCGTTGAAGAGTTGTTTGGCCTTGATGACCCATTGGAGCTGCTTGGAATCGTCGGACCAATTTGACAGCTCCGAGTAATCGATGGTGCCTTTGTTGAACGTTCTCACATTCTCCGCAGCCTCGAGAAGTATCTTGCAAACGCTGCATCCCATCTCGGGGGCTACACTTGTTCTTCTCAAGGGGGGGTTAATGGGAGATAAAGGTGGTGAAGAAGTCAAGTGGCTGGGTTTGGTCTAGCTATGCTGAGCACCTGAACATCCGCAGTGGGGCCAGGCAGCCAAAAGCGATGCTACAGGACGGATTCAGGCGTCGGGTCCATTGATTTACACGTGAACCGTCTTACTGGTCGCTCCGGGCTACCTGCCACGGTGCTCGTGTTGTGTCGCAGAGCACCGGCGGAGGAACGGCGAAGTGGGGACCGATGCCGATCCGATACCCCGGACTCCACTATGGAGACCGGTCTCATTTCGCCGGAGCTTGATTTGCTCCCAATTGTACTGTTCTCGGGCTCATGAGCATCACAGAAACTGTCTTGTACCCGAAGTCGCCGTCTTGTGAGGGTTCGGCAATACAGCAGCAGACTGGGCAACCCCGCACTCCCTCATCAACCCATCCTATTCCCGTCTCAACCCCGTCGTTGCGATGCTGTGGTAGGTAACACCCGGTAGAGGACGCCGACTAAAAGGCACTAATCAAAGCTCAAGGTTTAGTAGGTAGTATAAACATGATGCCGAAGGATTCCAACTTCATCGAGACAGACTACGTCAACGATCACGACTGGAAAACATCAAAGAATGGCGACGCAAACCAACAAAGCTGACGCTCGGCCGAGTGCCGATCCGGACCACTACCCGGGGCCAGAGGGCGCCACCCAGAAGTTCTGCGACTTTATAGTTGGCGCCAAGTTCCAAGACATCCCCGGTCAAGCCATCGCTAAGCTCCTCGACCTCATCGTCGACCACATTGGCGTCGGGGCCGGCGGCGGAGCCCAGTCCGAATCCAGCGCATGTATCCTCAAAGCCATCGACGCCTTCTCGGCTGGCGCCGTTGGTGAAAGCACGGTGTACGGCAAGGAGAAAACCTACCCGAAGCACATTGCAGCCCTGTTGAACGGCGCCTTCGCCCACTCCTTTGACTTCGACGACACCCTCGCCGTCGGCATCATCCACCCCGGCGCCAGCGTCATCCCGGCCGCCCTGGCGCAGGCCGAGGCATCCAACGCGCCGGGACATCTGCTCCTGACGGCGCTGGCCGTCGGCTACGAGGTAACCTGCCGCCTCGGACGCGCCCTCTCGGCCGGTGGCTACCCCCGAGGCTTCCACAACACCGCCACGGCGGGCATCTTCGGGGCGGTGGCGGCCATCGGCAAGATCAAGGGACTGACGGCGGCACAACTGTACGACGCCTTCGGCCTAGCGGGGTCCAAGGCGGCGGGATCGATGCAGTTCCTCGACAACGGGTCATGGAACAAGCGGCTGCACCCCGGGTTCGCGGCGCACGACGCCTTCTTGTGCATCGCGCTTGCGGAGGCGGGCGTCTCGGGGGCGTCGCGCGCGATCGAAGGAAAATGGGGATTCCTGCAGGCTTACTCGAGCGCGTCAAATGCCGCCGGCCTGACGGAGGACCTAGGGAGCGCGTGGCTGTTCTCTGCGACCGCGATGAAGCCCTTCCCCGCGTGCCGCTTCACGCACGCCGCCATCGAGATCACCGCAAAGGTGGCGGCCGAAAACAAGTCGCGGGCGCCGCCGGAGAGCATCACCGTCTACGTTCACCCAGCCGGATACGACATCATCGGCCGGCCGAGCGCGAACAAGCGACACCCGGAGACCATCGTCGACGCGCAGTTCAGCATGTACTACCAGGTCGCAGCGGCCTGGGTCCACGGTATGGAGGTTGGCTGGGCGGTGTACGACGCTGAGACGATGAGGGGTAAGGAGGTGGCTGACCTCTGCGACCGAGTCGAAGTTGTCATCGACGAGGGGCTCGAGCAAGACTTTGGCGTGAGAATGTCGTTCAAGGGTCTCCAAGGCGGAGCCGCGAGGGAGGAGGCGATGATGTACCCACTGGGCGAGGACGGGTACCCTTTCTCGAGGGACAGAGTCCACGACAAGTTCAGGGGCCTGGTCAAGCACGTGTACGACGCGAGTCGGACTGAGGACATCCTGAAGGCAGCTGCCAGTCTGCCCGAGGGGTCGTCGGGTGATTTACTGAGGCTCCTCTGAGAGAGGGTTATTAATTGAGGGATTATCCAATTCTGATGTGCTGAGGTGTAAAAATAGAGGCCGGGACTGATCACCGAGAGAATCTTTCGATCCCCCCCTTTCTCCTCACCCCTTCCTTGACTCTTTCTGGGTCTCTTATCTTGGACCCGCAGCACGCCCGCCGGCCGAGTTGCCCCTGGAGCTGAATCGCTGCGTTTGAAGCTGTGGATATCCTCGCTCCCTCCGATGTGGGTTCGATGTTGGCTTCTTGAGGCTTGGTTCCGGCGTCATGGGTTGAGTTTGATGCCAAGAGACTAGAAGGCCCCTCCAGAGAGCGCCATAGCGTACGGCAATTGAGGCTCAATCTTTAAAGTTGATTATTCAAGCGCTTTCTCTGGCGATGCATGATATGAACGTGCTATCCCTAGACAATTCTCGGGTACCTAGAAGTCGAATCCCAATGAGCTACTACGTTTGTTCATACCAATGCAGAACAAGCACAGAGTTGATCTGGCCCCTCCTTGACTACAAATTCATTACAACGTGTCTTTTGCGCCAGGTTTTGGAGTGAGGAGAGCATGTAGTGGCAGTTCTTGTCATGGAATAAAATGCTCCACGACCCATGTTACCATCACACAGACAGTGCGGACAATGGAAGTCCGCCGGGTCTGAGAGCAAGACCGCATACGGCGAAGGCCAAGGAGTCACCGACGCTGCGACATCGAACGACCAGGTAGTGAGTCTTCCGTCCGATTTTCCTATTTCGATCCTTCTAGGCAAATGGTTTGCGTGGAAATTGTCACTATGCGTTATTGTAATAGTAACCGCACGCTCTCTTGTCGGCCAGGGATCAACACACCAACTCCTCTTATTCGGGAATTCAATCCGAAGACGGCTCCACCACGCTGAAATTTGCCCCAGGCTACGAACATGATCAAGAAGAGCTATTTCTCCGCCGAGAGCGCGCCATCCTGCGCCCCAGATGCGGTATGCAGAAAGTGCTTCGAAAGCCCCGGCCGGTGGGACTAGAAGAGGTCCGAGGCTCCGAGCCGGTGGCCTGGACTCTCCCGTTCTGTTGTAGAAATCTTGGGTGAGGTGCAAAGGAAGGAGAGAATACACCAATGGCATGATGAACAGACCAAAAGGTCCCAGGACTATTGAGTCCGGGGCGTACGGCACATCCCGTGGTAACCGGCTCATCACCCAACCAGGGACCGACAAGTCCGCGCTTCAATCTCGAGGCAATGTCTCCTTGCAGGAAGCCCATCCCGGCCTCACGTTGCACGATGCGATTGATTTGATTGATCGCCTGTGCATGGCACGGCAAGAGGACGGACTTGAGTTGCAAGCCGCTGACAAGACGAACGACGAACGACGGGAGGCCCCGAAGGAAAGGGCCATCAGTTCAGCGCTTTGACCTCCTAGGTCGAGCGGGAATGCGGGGGATGACACGCTGGACGACCATTCTCATCTCGCTTCGTGGTTTCGACAGTCAGGGGAACCCCTTCTTCGCCCCAATGGCAGCTCGGCGGATGCGAGCAGGGCACCATGCTTGACAATTCACGTTTCCAGTGCTACGTAGCGTGCCCTGGACATCCTTGAGAATAGGATCGCCCATGTCCTCTTCTGTCTTTCTGTTCGTGAGCCCTCCTTCTGGCTTGGTGTTTGGTCGACCATCCGAACTCCATTGTCGGGTGATGTGTGCGGAGACATGGAACCAAAGAAGCCGACCCTGCCCTGTACTGGGGGGGCATTCGATGGCAGATCGGGAGGAAAATGACGAGCTTTCTTATAGCCAGGCATTGCCGTCTGGGGGGTCCATGAGCAGCACCAGACTGGGGGTCGCTTTTCTGGTTCTCCCACGACCGCGTTTATTGTTACCCTCTCTCCCGACTTTGTTTCTCCCCTTTCCTGGCAACCGGGAAAAATTCTCAAGCGGTCGACAAAACGCAGATGTCTCCTTGCTCCCTCTCCCTCCGCCAGGCCAAGGCAGCACTCTGCCCGGATGAACGACACGCCCTGGGACGAACTTCCGCACGATGACTACGGCCCCGGGTTGCTCGCTATAGTTTGGGTTCTCGCTTTCGTCGCGGGCGTTTTCATGGGATTACGATTTTACTGCAAGTTTACGCGACGACGAAGGCTATGGTGGGACGACTACTTCATGATTGCGGCTTGGGTGAGTTGCTCCGTTCCTGTGTTCATGTCACCAAACGTCCCCCCCCTCCATGGACTCATGTGTTGACGCGCATTGCAGCTTGCTTATTTGACGTTTGGCGTTTTCATCTCCATCGACGTGTACTACGACTTTGGGAAGCATAATTGGGACGTCACCCCCGGCAACTGGTCCTGGCTCCTCCTCCACGCGAACCTGGCCGGGTCCTTCTCCATCATCGCCGTCGCCTGGAGCAAGACGTCCTTCTCCCTGACCCTCCTTCGAATTGCCACAGAGCGCTGGATGAAATACGTCATCTGGTTCATCCTGATCACTATCAACATCACTCTTGGGGGCGCCGTGCTAATCACGTGGATCCAATGCTGGCCGGTCGAGAAGACCTGGCGGACGGCCTCTACCCCCGGTACCTGCTGGCCGAAGCGCATACCCGTGACGTATAACGTCTTCACGGCCTCGTACTCGGGAGCCATGGACATCGTCCTCGCCATCGTTCCGTGGAAGATCATATGGGGCCTCACAATGACGAAGAAGGAGAAGTTCGGCGTCTCCCTGGCCATGAGCATGGGATTCTTGTAAGAAAAAGCGCCGAAGAGTGTTACCAGAAGGCGAGAATGCCTGCTTACCTACTTCTCCAGTGCGGGGGCCGTATCCCTCATCAAAATAAAGACCATCACCGCCATCGGGGCTGTCGACATCGTCGACACCGTCGAGCTGGTCATCTGGGGCGCAGCGGAGAGCGCCGTCACCATCATGGCGGCATCGATACCCGTCCTCAGGGCCCTGTTCCGGGACTACAAGCCGCCGCCGGCTCGGTTTGTCAGCGACGAGGAATCGATGCTGCGACGCCTGGGCGCGGGCTCAGTCCGGACGGCAGCGGCCGGGCCGGCACCGGCCGTCGGCCGATCGAGGTCGGACGTCGAGCTCATTGAAGTGCCCGAAAAGGAGGGCGGCGCTCAAGGCCACGAAGAGCAAAACCAGCTGGCACTCCAGGCGTGGGAATGGAGGGACTTCAAGTCTCGTTCCAGGAAAGAGATTGGAAACGGCGCGACGTTGTCATCACATTTTGATGCGTTCGGAGGCGTGGAGGCTGATGTCCCGCCCCCGAGACGCACCCATGTGAGGAACTTTTCCCGAAAGATTAACGTAGACTCTTTTTAATTTGCATAAAGACTCTTAATTCTCAGTGACGTAGCGAAGGGTGAGGATATCATAGGTCATCCCAGCAAAAGATGTGTATCCTCGGGTCAGGGGTCGTTGGGCGGTGGCAGAGGCAGCCCATCACCCCGCCGATCGCGCATACGAAACCGAGAGCTGACCGTGGGTCTTGCTGTTGAGGTGTAATTTGATGAATAGACCCAGAAACCTTTCCCCAGGACTGGCGACGTTGATCATTTTGTCATGGTGGGATCGAGCCTAGGACATCCCGGCCTGTCACACGAAGTCGCTAGAATTTCAGCGCGTATGCGGGATACGAATACTCGGCAAAAGGGTTAGATGGATAGCGACGAGAAGTACTAACCTCAATTGTGGTGAGCACTCCCAGTAGAAGAAAAAATCGAGATGGTTGGCACGTCAGCTCAGCAGAGACGACATCAAATATTTACATCTATGGTGATGGGACGTCTAATCCCGACTGCCGTTCTATGCTTTCATGCATTCACCCCATCGCTTCAAAAACTGAATGCCTGGAAAGATGATTCTCAAGACGGCTCTTGCTGGGCTTGTTGCCCTTGCATTGGCAAAACCAGTCTTGGGAGAGACATTCGCTAACGCCTTTGCGAACCCTCGGAACCAATACCGACCGAAGTTTCGATACTGGTATGGAGGTTCCGCGCTAGATGCCATTCTGCGCAGTTCAACTCTGGTCTATTGACTGATGCTGACTTGCTCAGGATGCCAGATGCAAGCGCAGATGCCACGGCTGTGAGGGAGGACATCCGTGCCATGGCCGACGTCGGTGCCGGCGGCTTCGAGTTTCTCCCATACTATCAGTTCGGCTACCAAGCGACTGACTGGTCCGAATTCGGATATGGCACCGAAGCGTTCCGTCCAATCTTCCGAGCCGCGATGGAGGCCGCAGACGAGCGTCACACGTTGATGGACTTTGCCATTGGGGCGAATCAGGGACAAGGGGCGCCAGCGCCGCTCGAGACTCCAGGCCTGGCTGTCCATTTGGTAAGAAACCCCCTTTTCGCTGCGAATGAACTTACTATGGCTCTTGCTGGCCGGGACTCGAGACCTATTCCAACTTTACCTTGGCTTCCGGAGAGTTCTACAACGGCACTCCCGCGTTGTCCAAACAACCCTCGGATCCCTCTCTCGAATACTTCATGCATGCTCTCGAAGACTTCGGGACCCAGAAGCTCATAGCTGTTCTCGCTGTGGCAATTTCATTGCGCAAGTAAATTGACACTAGCACCTTTCTTCGTCATTGAGTCCTAACGTTTTTCGTTTCACACCTAGATGGCGAAGAAAATACTGGTTACACAAAAGTCAACAGCGTGGTTGATCTGACCTCTTCCGTCAATTCCGACTCGAGGTCTTTGTTATGGACAGCCCCCAAAACAGAGAGTGTGTCCTCTTGGCGCACCACGGCCTAGTACCAGCGTTTCACCAATCAGCGATCTATCGACCCCGGGAGTAACCCGACAGCCTACCTTCAGAATGGCCCTTGGATCGTCGACCATTTCAGTGCCGCAGGATCTGAACTGATGACGAAGTTCTTCGATAACCATATCGTTCCGACACCTGAAGACAAAGAACTTCTCTCTCTCCAGTTGGAAATTACGGTGCGTCTCACAGGTTTTGAATTCATACGCCGTAAAGCCAAGGGCAAGACTGACAAAGACTTTGCCAATTCAGCATGGGAGGACAGTATGGAGATGAACGCCGGCATCTGGTGGACTCCTGGCTTCGATGAGAAATTCCGCCAAAGTCGATGATACGACGTCCAGCAGTGCCTCCCCTTTCTCCTTTCCAAAGTCAACAGCTGGGCCCAACAGATCATTCCGTACGGGGAAGGGTTCGAGTCGGTCAACGGACCATCAGCGAGAAATGCATCGACGACTACCGAATTGTCTTGCGGGGGGGTTACAAGGAGTACGTAGGGGCTCACATCCAGTGGTCCAGGGCAAGGGGCGTCCGGTTCTCAAACCAGCCAGCATACAACTTGCCTCTCAGTGTAGTACGCGCCCCGCAACCCATTCTGCTTCTTGGCTAACTTTTATTCGCAGATCGATACGGCTCTGCTGGTGGATGCGCCAGAGGTGGAATCCTACGGTTTCAAGGACAAGATCGACTCGTACAAGTTCTTCTCGGGCCCAGCTCGGCTCGCGGGAAATCCTGTGGTATCGTCCGAATGTGGCGCGGTACCCGGGGTTTCATACACCAGAAGTTAGAAGAGCTCTTGCGTTCGGTTCACCTGGGTTTGGCGGGAGGAGTTTCCATGAATGTCTTCCACGGCTTCCCCTACTCTGGATCGTTTGCCAACACGACATGGCCCGGAGTCACCATCTTCGCGCACCGCTTCACCGAGATGTGGGGACCGCGTCAGCCCTTGTTGGAGCACATGCCCTCCTTCATGGAATACGTCGCCAGGAACCAGTTTATCCTGCAATCCGGGACACCCAATGTTGGTATCCCTCTCACAGGAGGGTTGGTTCGAACCGTGGGTGACGAAGGGGTCAATTGATCTATATTAACTTCTGCGTAAGGGTGTAAAAGGGAGGTTCCAACCGGAGGTTGGGCAGGCCGCGATTATCCTAAGTATGGGTTGTAAGTGGTCCCTGCGCGGGCCCCTGCCTCGAGGTCGAATTGAACTTCCAATCCGACACCCAAGGTCGATCTCGCATTCTACAAGTACGGCGTTCCTTACCG
This sequence comes from Colletotrichum sojae, assembly GCA_014235955.1. NCBI lineage: Eukaryota > Fungi > Ascomycota > Sordariomycetes > Glomerellales > Glomerellaceae > Colletotrichum > Colletotrichum sojae. The sequence goes on along the minus strand of WIGN01000222.1, from coordinate 19,914 downwards.
GAACAGTGACGGCTACGACAACGACAACTTGAACCTAAGGGGTTATACTTACGACTTCCTTGGGCCAGCAAGCCTTGAAAGTGACCGTGCCACTGTCCGCGACGGTGTTCTGGCTGCCGATGGCCCCGCGTACAAGGCCCTCGTCATCTCCAACCAGACGAAGATCCCGCTTGCGACAGCTACGCGGGTAAAAGAGCTTGCTCTCTCCGGTTTGCCTCTATTCTTCGTCGAAAACGAAACCCTCCGGGGGGTTGGGACAGATCTCGAGCAGACTGCCAAGGTCGAGGGCACACTACGATACATCATGGAGGGGGGCCTGCCCAATGTGGCAAAGGTGCCTTCCGCGGATGCACTCGTCGCCGCGCTTACTTCAAGCGGGCTGTTTCCCAACGCTGAGCTTCCTAACGATGGGTCTGCGCGTGGGTGCATGTGGTTCACTTTCTGGCGCAGCACAGAAGATGCCGAAACCATCTGGCTTTACAACGACGGGGCCGACGGGAACTCGAGTGACACGGTGCAAGTGACCTTCACAGGTGTTGGAACGTCGACACCGTATGTGATGGATGCCTGGACCGGATCCATTTCGCCAGTTCTTCGGTATGTGGTTCAAGAGGGCACATCGTCGTTCCCGTCTCTCTCCAGGCCAACCAGTCGACCCTGATCTCTTTCCAAAGGGAAACCTTCGGCTTGATCCCTCTACCAAAGGCAATCGTCACATCCACATCCGTATCTCCTGTTCGCCTGGCATCGCGAGCAACTGCAAACGGAACGACTCTGCTGGCCGCTCAGTTAGATGGAGGAATGACAGAGATTGCTCTTTCGGACGGTCGAGTGTTACGGCTGAGCGCGACAAACCCTGAACGTACGACTCTCGAACAACGGGACATCCGCGTGGAAGATTGTCACCGGACTGACAACGTCTCAAGCGTCGACAAGGAGATCACGGTCTTTGACTATCCAAGCAGCCCGCTCATGCCCTGGGCCGAGCTTAACGGCAAGTCTTTGACGAACGTCAGTGGAATCGGCTGTTACAGCACCAATTTCACCACTCCGACGACGACGGAGGGGCGTGTTCTTGGGGCCCGCCTCCATCTCGGTAAACAAGAGGACTCAACGCGAGTTAAGGTCAACGGGTTGGACGTAGCGCTTGTTGGATTTTCTCAGGGGACATCGAGCTCAATCGACATTTCAGCTCAGGTCAACTGGCCGAGCAACGCGTCTTCCGTCGGCAATATGTTGACGATCGAGGTTGCGACAACTTTGTTCAACCGCGTAAGATCCGAGACTAACATAAACTGGTCGATGGGGACTTGGCCCGACAACTCGCTGTACGCTGCAAAGCCGTTGGAGAAGCATGGCCTCCAGGGACCTGGATTGAATGATTGGAGATGGTAGACCTTGCGTGATGGTAGACCTTGCGTGATGGTAGACCTTGCGTGATGACGGATTGTGACTTTGATTGCGGCTGACCAAGACGCAAAGAGGAGAAGAGAAGAAAGAGCCAGAATTTAATGCACTCGAGTGGACACCAATGGGGATGTGCATGTAATCGCGTCCAGCCTACCGGTAACTTTGAGTCTGCCAATTGGCGTTGGTTGCTCGACTGCAAGCAAGATACGCTTATTTTCCGGGCCGTTGGTCAGCATCTTACACATCGTGAGTTTCAAGATAGCCTATCCTGAAGTTGTTATTCGCGAAACAATGTACTCCATTTGTTCAAGTGAGAAGTACTACACTACAGTACCCCACTTATTATCCTTTCTGTCCCTCGGCACGTCCTCGCGATGCCGCGGCTCGCGAGAGTTTTCCGAATAAGAACGGAGTCCGTCTGATAAACGCCGAAGTCTTTTACTCCACCTCATTCCCTGTCAGGGTTCCAGTCCCATCGGCATCCGCGGAGGCTAGAACCAAGGACCACACGGACGAACATTTCTGCCGATCGGCATTGGTAATCGTTGTGACTTGACCAATCTGCCTGGACTCCTCGTTACGTCAGTGAGGGGAACAGCTGGAAGCATTTATATTGTCCAGAACCCCGGGACTGACAGGTTAGTCGTGGATCATCAAAGACACAACTCCAACAACCGCGATCACTCTCAAGTCAAAACCCACGAAACAAACCAACGAGAAACATCACCACAATCATCTCATCATCATGACTGTCACCGTCACTGTTCTCTACCCCAACGAGGCCGATGCCAAGTACGACATCGACTACTACATCAACACCCACATGCCTCTGGCCGCCTCCACGTGGAAGTCGTCCGGCGTGAAGAGCTGGTCCGTTCACAAGTACGCGCCTGGTCCCGACGGATCGGAGGCCCAGTACGTCTTCGCCGGCGTCATTGTGTTCGAGAGCATGGACGGAGTCAAGCAGGCCCTGGCGTCACCCGACACGGCCACGGTCACGGCGGACGTCCCCAACTTCAGCAACAAGAAGCCTATTTTCCTTATCGGCGAGGACGCCAAGACTGTTACTCTTTAGAGCAGTTGACGCAGTGGGTGGATTCGGCGTGTGGAGGAAACGACAAAAAGGGATCTAGGCGTATTAATCTGCAGTTCACCAAACAAATAAGAAGCTTTTCGCTCAATGTCCGATCATAGTAAAGCACATTTTCCCCCAAAATGAAACTACGTTTAGATTCTTATTCTTCATGACTTTGTTGAAGAAGAGGTCGCGCCATCAATAGTGGTGACCGTAGACATGACCAACAAGTCAGTCACGGAATTTCCCCTCGAGCTGACCTGCATATCCTTACTTTGTTCCGCAGAAAAACTAACTCAGTCCTGTTCACTATACTCATTACTCATCTCCTAAGGACTAAAGCCCGGCGCCTCCATCTACGCCCCAAGCTGCGCCGTTGACGAAAGTGCTCTTCTCACTGAGCAAGAACACAGTGACATCTGCAACCTCCTGTGCTGTTCCAACCAGCGTTGGAGCTGGAAAATCGCTAACTCGTTCGAGATTCGCCCGGCGCATCGGGGTGTCGATTGCACCGCTAAGTCGTATGAGCATGAGTGACACACAGCTATAAGTTTCGGTTGAACTTACGGCAACACACAGTTGACTCTTGCCCGGTCACCGACCTCTTTGGCAGCACTTCTAACCATGCCAAGGGATGCATGCTTAGAAGCAGCAAACACTGCACCTCTGAGAAACCCTTGCAGAGAGAACATGCTTCCGACATGCACGAAGCTGCCGCCGTGACTGAGAAGCCCCGACTTGAGTGACTCGGCAAGGACGTTGAAAGCTCCTCTGACGTTGAGATTCATGATGTAGCCGAATTCTTCGTCGCTCGTCTCCCAGACGGACTCGGTTCCGAGCTCGTGGCCGCCTGTCCCAGCAAAGTTAGCGACTCCATCCACCTTTCCGAAGCGAGTCTTGGTCGCTTCCAGGAACACCCTGACAGCTTGTCGATCTGTGACCTCAACCGCTTGGATGTATACCTGACTCTGCAACTCTGGTTCTAAACCTCGAAAACCCTTTTCGAGACCCTCGCCATTCAAGTCGCACATTCCGACCATCGCGTCTTGCTCCAGGAGAGACAGGGAAGTCGCCAGGCCCATGCCTGAGGCGGAACCAGTGACCACAACGACTTTAGAGTGGAAAGACAGAGTTATTTTTGGACGTGAATCGTAAAATAATATCAGGAGTTATGGAGATAAAAGAGCCTGCAATCTGCAAGTTTCGAGGGCATTATATAGTTGCGTAGATGACTGTGGTCTTACTGAATTGTTGCTTTAGCTGTGATTGGGGCCGTGGCTAGCGCGATGTTCCCTGAAACAGCGCACTAGAACATAATGCAACCCGCTGACATGCAACCTGCTGACACTCAACCCAAGCTGTCAAGTTGTCAGCAGAGTGCAGATGGATAGCCGACATATGCAGCATGACATGTTAGACAACAAGCCATGGACGAGGGATCTGATCTAGGCAAATAATAGCCACAAACCATGAACCGGTGGGTACTGGGACCGAACACACGGCGACCACAGGATGCGACAGTTCGTTTACTACTCGGCTGCAAACAACCTCGACTTGTTAAAACTAGAAACATCAGAGGTTCGCTCATTGCACGCTGTGGCTAACGCTGAATGACTGACTCACGTCGCTCGCGTATTTCGCTCAAAGCCATGTCTCGAAGAACCGTACGGCTTGCAGGAACGCATCTTCCTTTCCAGCCTTCTCAACCGGGATATCAAGATTAGGATGGACCGCAAACCCGTGTGGAACTCCGCCATATAAAGCCATCGTAAACGGCTGCCCAGTGGTGCCCATGGCCGCCTCGATCTCTATCCTTCTCTTTACTTGCATACCAGTGTCCTTTTCTGAGCCCGCGTTAGCATGGCCAAGGTTTATCAATGTGGAAGGGTCAGTGTAACTTGCCGGCAACAGCCAAACTTGCAGGACCAGTTATGGCCTTGATTTCATCGTCCCCCAGGAGTGTCGGGTGGGCTGCAAATGCTGCGTTGACTGCTCTGCCTCTTGGGAGTCCGAGCGCACGGAAGGCATAGCGCCCGCCGAAGCAGTATCCCAGCGAACCGATTTTGGTGGCGCCGAGCTCCTCGCGCATGTACGAGAGGGCGGTGGAAACGATTGGGTCGGTGACACTAGGTCCATGAGATCCGAAGAACTCAGTCGCATTGAAGCTCGACTTGGGGTCTTCGGATCTCGGCTTGCCGTTGAACAGATCTGGGACAACGGTCAAATAGCCAGCGCGAGCGAAGCTGTCCGCGAGCCTTGGTCCTATTAGCCGATGCCCCATAAGCAACTGCAACTGTCGACTTGACCCACAGCTTATTTTCCGTTGACTGTATGCCGAAGACATCCGTAAGATGCAGGACGCCAAAGACTGGTCTGTTTGGCGTGCCTATTCCGGTCCCATTCTTTTGGTCTTTGGGTTCTGCGACGTACACTTCGACTGCAAGATATGATCAGCGGGGTAAGGTATTGAAGAGAAACTGCCAGAGAAACTGGGTAGGCACGTACGCCCTTTGTAGTTGATGACCCGGCCGACTGGCTTACCAGAGAAGGCAAGCAGCGACAGGTCCGCAACAAAACCATCCGCGACTCCGAATAACGACAAGAGCCACAGGTTAACAGTGAAAAGACCAGCGATCAACATCGTATCGTCGTTGTTGAACCCGCCACAGACTAGAAAGTCGGCAGTCACGATAAGGTCAAAGCATCCCAATTGGAATTCGGGAGGGTGTTGACACCAATTTATCGCTCATCCCATGAGCTGGGGGAGAAACTTTCCACACAAGAAACGGTACCTGCTTCAGGAATACATGACGAAAGAAAGTTTGCCTTGCTCGTTGATGCAAGCTTGGATTTCCGTGTGGAATGAATCGAGAGATGAACTGCTAGCTCTCGGCAACGTGTGTATCCAGTCGGCGATTGCACTCTTTTTGGGGAAGCCTTACCACCACAAAATGTTTCGTCGGATAATTAGCAGATCAGACGAAATAAATACGAAAGGGTCATAAAATGAACCGAGCCCACAAAACGGACGAATGGAAAAAAGAAGATTGTGTGAAGCCGAAGCCACTTGGCCGCTGTCATGTCGTTTCGCCATCGTCTCAGCTAAAGCTTGATAGTGTGTTCTGTCGCCGACAGTCGGGCACGCTCAAACCTCAGTATTTTAGACACGGATCGGCATGTTTTGTTCTGAAGCACATGAAATCATTCCATGTTGCATTTCCCAGCAGATCAAGCCAAAATTATGTTTGTGTTTACATACTGTTGGAACAGCAGGCAGATCTCGGATCGCAGGGTGGCACCAGCCACACTGGGGCTGAGTGGGGATCCCAGTCAGCCGAGATAAGTGGGGCGACCATCCAGGCCGTCACCACCTACTGCGACCGGCTCCTGCCTACAACGTAGATAGAAAGGGAAAAACAACAAGAACAACAGCAATTACCACGAATATCGACGTGATCGTTGCTACGATACTTCCGTACGGATATGTATCACACCTGTGATACCAACACATACCAACAATAGGTTTAATCAAGCATGAGCATGCGGTAGTAGCCATAAAGACCCAGTAGCTGAGAAGATGGAGTCTGAACCCAGGTCATAGCCAAGGTATCTTGTCTCTTTGTCGTCATGGTATTTATGCTCAACGATATCATGGGAGAGCGAAGCTCGGTATTCAGAGTACGCAGGCTTGCCACGCATACATAGCCGAGTCACCGCGCCTCTCATCCACTTCTTCCTCCGATCAACACATATTGATGCAACCTCAGTTTTCAAGTAGTTGAGCATCTCAAAAACAGATGCAAGATCGTCTTGGAAAGACGAAACCAACCTCGCATTTTCCCCATCGGCTCATCTAAGAATTCACTTCTATCTTGTCAAATGCGATGTTTACAACTTCCAGGCGCCTTTAGGTCCAAGGAAATCCTCTTGAAGAGGTAGAAAGACGTTTCCTCTACTTTTTTCATTGCAAAACCCTTTGTTCTGGTTAGTTTCGGCTGTTCCTTTATCTTTGGACATGCCTCTTGTGGGGTGGGAAGCTTAACAGTTTCCATTTTCAACGTCACCTTGAGCCGGTAACTGTATGAATTTGTTTATCTTTAATCTAATATGTTTAGAACCGAGCCAACTGACAATCGAAACCAAGATACCGCTGGCTCTCCTCCGACAGAGAAGGATTCTTGTGGAATTCAACTATTAGTCTTCACTCTCTCCCGGTGATATGAAGATGAAACGCGCCATTTTGATTTCGAAAACGCTCTCAGGTGCCCCGTTCAAAACACAACCAAGGCGGATCCCACAAATAATGCGATTGCGACAGCTATGCTCCCCGAATATGCCCGACCATTGCACCCGCTTCCTATACGCTCCACAAGCTTGTTTCCCAGATCCGAAATGCTGCTCTGAAATTCGTCGAAACTCGAGGCATTCCAGTTTGCGCCGTTCTGGCCCGGAACTGCATCGTCCCCGGTGAAAGCCACGTACAGGACGTCGTTGGCCTCATGGCCCGCGTTTCCATTCATGCCGCTGCCGTAACATGCAGTCGCGAGAGAGATGGATGCTTCGCCAACCATTGCTTGGGCTCCGTCGTCGCCGTTTGTTTCGCCCCATATGCCATACAACTGCACGCCCGGTTAGGTCAGATACATAAAGGGCCAGCCCTTAAGCGGTTACGGCGCATCTGAACTTACCAATTTATTGTTGCAAATTACAGCCATGACGCTGAGCGGCTTCACGCCGTGCTTTTGCGGATCGAAGGTCGGCCAACCGCTCTTGGTGCCCTCATTGCCGAACACGACGTACGGGTGGACGAATGCGTTCAGGTCCCTTTGCCCGGTCCCGTAGCCTCTCAAGTCGTCCCGGAAAGTTGTCTCGGACTGTGTGTCGGTAGAGCTCTGGCAGCGGCCATCGCTTCCAGGCCCGTTTTGGGTGCCGTCGCAATCGATATCCATGTTCACGAGCTGCCCATCTTTGCCTTGCAAGTACATGATCTTGTAGTCGTCCAAGTAGTCGCCACAGTAGCCGAAAACTGGTGTCGAGTGAGCATTGATTTACCTGAAACATAGCAGACATGCACAACGCATAGCGTACCTCCACTGTCGCCATCACTGCTGTGAAACCCGCCTTTCAGAACCTTTTCGCATTTCCCCTTCCCGCGGATGTGATCGTAGAAGTCCTTGACATTGCTCGGCAATTCGAGCGCAGCTATCGTCGTAGCTACGCACCCCAGAAGAACGAGGAAGAGGCCGAGCAAACGAGCCATGTCGAAAGAGAGAGCCGATGTGATGGAAGGAAGATGGATGATGTGAGACGGCTGCCTCGGGGCTGAAGTAATAGGTAGGGGTGTTGAGTCCCGCTTTGGCAATCTCCCAGCCACGTGATCCTTGTGCAGAGCACGGCTCGTTCAGACCCCATCTGGGCGCTGATTAACTTGTTGGTGCGCTGCACTGCCTTCCATAAATTAGGCACACCGCGAACACGGACTTACCACGTCTTGGCCAAGACACTGCCGAATCCTCGGCGGAATCAGAAAAGAAAGCGCGGTACGGCGCCTTCGGTTGTTGGCAATTAAACCTGTTTCGGGTTTCTGAAACCGCGGTTCACATGACGGCTAAAATTGACAACACAGGTCAGCAGAGCGAAATGCCTGCGAGACTTGTCAATGGAAGCTAGAACTGCCTGATGCATGTCTTCAACTAATAGGCTAGGGCGTAGGTTAGGGCGCTACGGCCTTGACGGCTATGACCCGAACCTTCGGCCCGTACCAACCGTTCGAGCTTAGCTCAACGGAACTCCTCGTCACTGCCAGTTTCTCTTGTCTTTCTACTCAGTTATTCCGGCCCAATGCTGCATGCCCACCTCAAAGCAATAGTAAGCAGTCAAGCCAGCATCCATAGGTATGGTAGGTACCTCAGCATAACCGGGTGTTCAGGAGATCTTGTTATCACCAGCGAGTTAAGACGACCAGAAGACATCTGCGACTGGGACGTCGTCGATTCTATGCGTAAGTATTTGGTTTGTCCCGGTCTGGTGGAATACACCCATACCTATGTTTCATTGGTTGCAAACGAGAAAGCAAGCGTGCCTATTACCAGCCAGAATCCAATTTCAAGCTTAGAGTTTCCTGAGGATCGCACTGAAGTACCATGTGTATTTCTTAGCTTGACGCAGTCTATCAAGCGCACGAATAACAGTATCCATAATCTTCCCTGCCTTCTGGCACTGGTTTGTGATCTGCACCCCGCCAAGTATGCTTTTCCGATGGTGGATGATGCGGGGTGCGGGGGCGGAGGTGACGCGGAGTTGGACTGTTGGCAGCAGGGCGTACCGTCTCGTTCTCGTATAACGATGGCCCTGGTCATGGTAAGCCGAGTAAAGGTATATAATTTAGATCATATCCCCTCTAAGAATATCTAATATCAGACCTGCGCAACACTGATGCTTTGCTGCTCTCCTTCAAATCGACCGATCTGTCAATAAAACAATATGGCAGATATCAAACCAAACGAAGACATGGTCAACGACCGAGACCTCCCCGAGGAGAAGCCCATCGAAACCCATCAGGTTGCAGAACTTACCGAAGCAGAGAAGCTTATTGAAAAGAAACTGGTCAAACGCATTGACTGGATAATCATGCCCCTTATCCTGAGTGTCTATCTCTTGAACTGGATCGACAGGTAAAGCATCCTGTTGGGAAGGCATGGTACGTGAGATAAGTCTAACAAGAGTACAGAAACAACTATGCCTCTGCTCGTCTGGCTGGTCTCGAGGAAGACTTGGGTTTGTCACTCACTCAGTATCAAACCGGTCTCTCGATTCTGTTTGTTGGCTACATTCTGGGCCAGATCCCCTCAAACCTTCTTTTGAACTGGTTTGGTCGACCTTCGCTGTATCTCGGTTTCTTCACAGTGGCCTGGGGCTTGGTCTCCGCGCTCACTGCCCTTGTGCAGAACTTTGCCGGGATCGTTGTGTGCAGATTCATTCTTGGATTTGTTGGTCAGTCAAGCAACCCCTCGATCACGATTGCATCTCGCTGATCAACGAAACAGAGGCTCCTTTCTTCCCCGGAGTCCTATTCTATCTCTCGGTAAGTCACCGGTCATTGCCAGTAGGTATGGTCTGGGAAAGAAGAGACTCGCTAACATGAGCGATACAGAAATGGTACACGAAGAAGGAGCTGAACTTCCGCATGAGCATATTCTACTCTGGTTCTCTAATTGCTGGAGCCTTTGGCAACTTGATCGCCGCTGGGATTTTGGATGGACTCGCTGGGGTTCGTGGCCTTTCGGCATGGAGATGGTTATACATACTCGAGGGTGCTAGTAAGTCTCGCGAAGCATGCCAAGCCTAAGGGTCTTTTTTTCCAGGAAACGGGCTGACATCTTTTGTTGCGCTGGTTAGTTACCGTTGTTGCTGGCATCGTCGTATGTATCTTTCTCCCAGACTTTCCACAGAACTGGAGAGCTCTTACTCCAGAGATGCAGCACGTCGGTTGGTTTTTTGTCCTATGGAACGCTTCAGATCATTTGCTCACTGCCTATCCAGCCAACCGACGCATGGCCCTCGAGGCAGCGGAAGATGACACCGACGAGGCCGGTGTGACCTCACAACTAAAGGGCCTCAAGCTCTGTGTTACTGACCTCAAAGTCTGGATCTTTGCGTTTATATACATGGGACTTACTGGCGCCCAAGGGTTTGGGTACTATTTCCCAACTCTGACGAGAACACTTGGTTACAGCCATTTCATCTCGTTACTCCTCGTCGCACCTCCACATATCTTCATCACCATTTGGAGTTACATCCACGGGATCATCAGCGATCGCTTCACGACTCGCTATTGGTTCTGTCTCTATCCCGCAGCAGTTTCAGTCGTTGGCTTTGTGGTATTCATGACCACGGACATTTTTGGACCCAAGTACATGACGTTCTTCTTCATGATGTTTCTGATGAACATCAATGGCACGCTATTCAGTTGGATAGCAGGAGTCGTCTCGAGACCCCCCGCAAAACGCGCTGCCGCCTACGCCCTGATCAACTCACTGGGAAACTCTGTCAGCATCTGGACGCCTTACACGTACCTCGACAAGGAGTCGCCTTACTTTTTCACTGGCATCGGGATGTGCGTGGGCCTGATAACATCGGCTGCCGTTCTCATGACGTTACTCCGCCTTATCTTGATCCGGGAGAACAAGCGTCTGGCTAGGTTGGAGAACCAGAGTGTTCAGCTAATACCGAAAGAGACGGCGAGACTTGAGAAGACTGCAGAGGCAGAGCGCATAAGTCTCAGCGCTGCAAGGGTGCTGCAGAAAGGTTTCAGATACACCATCTGATTTATCCCAGAAGTCTGGCAGCAGGTGGGCTTTACTTAAGCTGCTTGAAACCTTCAAGGGAACTTCATGGACCAGTCGTTGAAACCAAACGATTTAGACATCGGGCATTCAAGCCTCTTCCGCGGAGCTTCATCTCAAATTAAAGCCTCTGCTTTTTGTACCTATATGAGCCAATTATATTGGCAACTGCCTTTGAATGAAGCAGAACAGCCCCTTAGCTTAGAAAGGCGCAGAGCCCATCTATGGACACCGATGACAGTCTCCAACTCCGAGCTATTCCTTATCTGTGCACATGTAAGATAGCAAAGATTCAATGGAACCCACCCTAGCATGCTGCCACGGGATGTTCTTGGCCTTCGCGCTTATGTAACCTCTCTCTGCTTTTCCGGATAGATTCAGGGTTGATCATGCATGTCTTCTAATGCACGGTGTCACCCTGCCGTGTTGTACTTTCCTCCATCCCCGCATCTCTTCCAGAGAGTGAGGTCCGCTTCAACCTCGTCAGACCCGACATAACCATCACATCAACAACACCGACCATGTTTGTTTCCCTGCCCCAGTTAGCTGCGCTCTCGGTTGCTGCACTGAAATGTGTCAGAACTTCTCTGGACACTGACGGTGCTTCCACGATGGCTCCTAACTCCTGGATCGGCTGGGGAGGCAGCATCCTCAACCGGAGGTTAGCGGCGTCTGACGCGACCATTACGCAGAGAAATGTTGGCTCGATACTCAAGACCTGTGAGCACAGGTACGAACCCGCTGGAGTCAGCGCCTCGCCGCTTGTTCTCGATGGTACAGCTTACTATCCCACCTGGACGGGTCTCCTCGTGGCCTTGGACTACAAGTCATGCGACGTGCTGTGGACCAGCAACATCACCAAGATGATACTCGACTTTGCGCCTCGCACAGAAGTTCAAGTCGCTTCTGGTGTCAACCCTGTGTCTCGTACCTCGCCCGTCACTGACGGCTCTCGTCTCTACGTTGGTACGCTCGCCCACGCTCTCGTCCTTGCCATCGATAGAGACACCGGCGAACTTATCAGCCATGTGCAGATCGATGACCATCCTGTGGCCCTGATCACACAGTCTCCGACCTGGCATGACGGCCAACTCCTCGTGGGCACCTCGTCATTCGAGATCATCACTGCCTCTCATCCTGGCTACTCTTGCTGTGATCATGTCGGCAGCATGAACTCGGTCATCATCGAGAAGGGAGCTTTGAAGCTCAGGTGGAAGACCATGATGATAGTCCAGCCCGAGGGACTCACCGGCGACCTCTTCTCCGGCGCATCCGTATGGGGGTCCAGCCCTGTCGTTGACACGGCCCGCGACGTCGTCTATATCGCAACTGGCAACACTCATTCTATTCCCGACGAGACTGGTGCCTGCCAACTGGCCCAGAACGAGACAGGAATCGTCTTTCCGGACCCTTGCTTACCCCCCAACGTCTACCAAGAGTCAGTCTTGGCCCTGGACCTCGCCACGGGCGACATTAAGTGGGCACGGCAGCTTGGCGTTCTCGACGCATGGAATATGGCTTGCGCGCTACTTCCTGTCGGCGCCGAGTGCCCGCCTCTTCCCGGTCTCGATTCGGACTTTGGCATGGGCCCGACCTTGATCCCCGGGGACGGCGCTAAGACGCCCGACGGCAAGGATCTGATCGTCATAGGGCAGAAGAACGGCAACCTCTATGGCATCAGTCCGGAAACGGGAGAGGTGCTCTGGCTGACCGAAGCGAGCCCCCCGGGCCTCGAAGGCGGGCTTAGCTGGGGAATTGCTGCCGACGATACTGCTGTTTACTTCACGGCCATCAACAATGCGCGTACGCCATACATTGCCGTAGACGGCCAGATCATCCACAATACGGCTTTTGGTGCGGCAGCTCTCATAGACGGGAGGATTGTGTGGCAGACGTCGTCGCCCAACGATACGGTTAGCATGATGGCGCCAACCGTCGTCAACGACATCGTGTTCACTGGCACATCGGGCAAGACGGGAGACAATGGATTTCCTCAAGGAACTGGGTCTCTTGTGGCGCTGGACAAGGCGACGGGTAAAATCATAAGAGAGGACAAGCTGGAAGACTTCTTCCACGGGGGCATCGCTGTAGCGCAGGGTTATCTCATGTTCGGCACCGGATACCAGAGTGGGCTGCAGCCGCCAGTTGCGGGGAGTTTTCAAGTGTGGAAGACAACGAGCTGTAGTAAGTGATCGAGAGGATAGCTAAAACATCATGAGAGAGTATAGGCTGTCTGGGGAAGAGTTTCAATCTGGGTTCGGCTGGTGTAGGCGAGATGTGTCTGACTGATAGTTGGATAAGCCATCAACAGTTGCTTGGCGAAGCTTGAGCTGCCAGGACAAGATACTTTGATGGAAGCTTTGCTAGACCGGACATTTAGTCCGAATTTATTGCAACTTTAGTCGGCTCCTCTCCAGAGATGTTCTCAAAGTGTGTTAGTGGCCAGTGAGTGACGAAATGACCTCGTTGTCGCTGATGTGGCATGTGGAAGATGGTCAGGCCATCCTAACTATAGACCACCAGACAGGATATGCTTGAATACTTGCCATAATCTGGAGACTCCATATTGCACCAGGCACCTTGTGTATTTTCAATTTCAGTCTCGCATCTAAAGTTTCGTATAACTATGCTCGATTGGTAGGATTCCCAGCCGAGGCGATGCGGACTTTCAGGGTGGGAGGTGAATACGTAAGCAAATCCCAACAAGCTTATGCAATGAACCCTAGACTTTTAAAATATTCTTTTCTTGCGCCTCAATTCTGGCTCACAAAGGATGGATATTCCATTTTGCTGTGGCTGGGTGCGATGGAATGGTGTGGTCTCTAGGTGAGCAATCTGTAAGCGCATCCATCGGATGAACTCAAACTCGGTCTCGGTCTGGTTGAATCAAGCTCAAAGATTCAGGATCTGTTCTGTGCCTCTCGCTCCTAGTGTCATGGCAGAAAACGGGGATGGCTCGAAAGGGAGCATGTAGGTGCTTAGTATTCCAGCTTGTTGATCCTTAGTAATTAGCATGACGAGATTGTTCCGACGAGGCAGCAAATCGCCCGGCCATGCGAGCCCTGCATTAACGCCCAGGAACTATCAGACAGGTCAACTGAAAATTCCTTCTAGGTGGCGTGTTCGCTAGTGCCAGACAACGCCAGGTTGGGTGTCCGACTAGAGTCAGCTCGGTGACGGACCGCGATGGGTATGAAAGGAAAGCCATACGAAGTCAAGGGCGAAGGTGGCGCTCGGACATCGACTATGTTAATGGGCTTCTGTACCCCTTGTTAACATATGCTAGGCTTCAGGCGTTTCTAGACCGGCACATAATCAGTTGCGAGTTCTGCCCTGTCCCTCGGCAGAAGCTGGAGCTCGGTAGAAACTGCGTAAAGTACCAATTCAGCTAACCTTGGCATCAGGAATCCCGAGGAAATAGAGGCAACTCCTTCGTCGGATAGCCTGGTGACAATGGTGAAAGTCGTGCAGAACGGTTCCCGGAGGTCCGAGTTAACTCTATTCCAGCTGAACAACACAACAGCTATATTAAGCTCGGAAAGACTGAAACAGATTACCCTAAACTCAAAGATACACTTCTCGCTTTTCATTCCAATAGGCACATAGAAATTCCGGGGATGCCGCTTACCACTACTTACTCATCTATGACGGTTCGCCGTGCTGTAATCATGTTGCCTGTCTGTTGGGAAAGTTTAACCGGGAGATCGTCCGGGAACTGGGATTTGATGTTATGAAAATAGAGTTAGACCTGGTTAAGTTACTGCGAATCACACATGCAGTCGTGTTCGCGAACGTTGCCGCCGGCCGAAATACAAGCTGCGAGATTGCCTGGAGGCAATTCCGCTCTCCTTCACCCCCTAGCCTCTAAGATGTGCCGGCCGCATCCAATCTGTTGAATGAGAATGCTTGGGATTCTTTACTCAGCTTTCACCTCACCATGATGGCGGTTTACGGCAGACAGCAAGGAGCCACTGCCTCTGTCCGCGAAACTCTCTTACTCGAGGTGGTGAAGGTACAACCATGTCGGATGTCCTTTTCAGGCCTGCGGTCGAGTTCGCTTGGTGTTCACCAGCATTCAAAAATCAGCCTACGAAAGAGATTTCTGTCCCAATATTCATCTACATCAAACGCTGCCAGTGACTCTAATACATGGAACTCCATCAAGCTCGGTGACTGTCCTACCATTGTTCATCTGTAGGACACATGAAATCGCGGGTGTCTCAAGCCAATATGTAGACAGCTGTCAAGAGTCTGTGCTGTTCTTCTTGGTGACGCGGATGCTTGGGAGAAAGAGATCGGACGGTCGAAGCTTCGCGCGGCTCTGCTTGGCTCTGCGCACTGCCATCTTAATTCTCGGATGCTAAGATGCTTTGCTGAAAGGGATTTAAGATTTGCAGATCATTTACGGTTGTCCTCGGATGCCCTGGACTAATCCAGACCGCGTGTTGCGGTCAGCGTCCACGACACCATCTCGAGACTCTCTTGCTTTCATTGCATGGTGTGTGGTGCCTTACTCCAGAGGCTGTGGAGGTAAGCAATCGGCTAAGCCTTCGTGCAGGTGACTTGTTCTCCTTGAGGTAGTCAATACGACAACGAGGAAGGAGCAATGATTGCCACCCCTTTCAAGAACTTAGGGAGGTTCTCGAGTATAAGTATCCAGCTTTTCTTCGTGATATTCCAGTCCTTTCCCTTCATCCACAACATCCAGCATTGACTTGGATTCACTTCTCAAAGCACTTCTTCCATCTATCTTCATCACCACGCCCAACCCGCAAACATGCATATCCAAACTTTCAGCCAGGCTGCCGCCGTTGGCATGGCCTTCTGTGCCATCACTGCCGTTGCTGCACCTGCAGCTGGGCCAGTTCCCGATGCTGCCCGTGGGGTGGCCAACATTGCTGAGGTAAGTGATGTTGGCTTTTGTTGATCAGTTCATTCAGGTTTCAATGCTAACATCATCGTAGCGTTCCCCTGAGCCGGTTGTAAGTCATTGCGCAACCTCAGATGCAAACTTTGTCCCAGACAGCCCCTTTAGATATGCCAGACGGTCTTGGATAGCTGACAGCTTTCTTCTACGTGAAAAGCCGAATGGAGATGTTTTCTCGGTATGTCATCAGTTCCTTTGATACCCGAAACCCTGCGAACCATGAGACTGACGCTCCTGACCCCTGCAGGCCGTGGGTGACGCGATCGTCGCTCGTGATGACCATGACATCGAGACGCGCGACAAGAAAGACAGGAACAGAAACCGATGCAGGCGCGACGGCAAAGGCCGCGACAGAGACCGCGACAGGGACGACGACTACTGCGACCGCTACGACGACTACGACGGGTATGGCTACGGCGGCTACGGAGGACACGGCGGCCAGGGTGGCTATGACGGCGGCCGCGGCGGCCGAGGAGGAAGAGGCGGCCATGGGAATCAGAAGGACCAGAACAAAGATGATCTGCCGAAGCCCGGTGACCAGCCGCCGAAGCCCGCCGACCAGCCGAAGCCTGGCGATTTGCCGAAGCCCGACGACGACAAGAAGGTCGAGAAGCGCGGAGGAGGTGGAGATGGCTACGGCGACGACGGGTATGGCGGCGGAAAAGGCGGCTATGGCGGCGGCTATGGTGGCAAGGGTGGCGGTTATGGTGGAGGCGGCTACGGCGGCGGACACGGAGGGTACGGAGGTGGTGGTGGTGGTGGATACGGCGGCGGCGGCTACGGAGGTGGCGGCTACGGAGGTGGCGGATACGGAGGCGGAAAGGGGGGCGGCTACGGCGGCGGCTACGGAGGACATGGAGGCAGGAAGGGCCCCTGGCGCCGCGACGTCGACTTCAACGACTTTGAGTAGTCGAATCCGATCGACGACATACGCACGACACATTCAACGGAAGATTTCTCGGCATCTTCGCGTTGCGACACTTACGCTGCTTTGATCTGTTTCGATGTTTTTCTGGCTTGGAACGAAGGGAATTTGGCAACACGAAAAGCTCCTATTAAGCTTCGATTCGATGTACATATACTTATACTCTTGGAACGACTCAAACCGAACTTGTTTTCATAAATGCCTCCTCGTCAAACTCCTTGACCTCCCATAAGCGTGAACAACTTATCCAGAGTGGGCAACCAAAGGACTCCAACTCCCGGGTCCAGGGGGTTCCATGCCGAAATATTGACCGTTGAAAAGACACCGAAGCGACTCTATAACCACGTTTTCCATGCTCTCATCGAGATCCTTATGTTCATCCACCGCGACGTATAGGTGACCCACAACAACGTCAGTTGCAGCTAATCGGTCCATAGATACATGACATCGCGGTTGCATCATCCGCTGACGGCGGCTGTTCCACCCACCGTAGTGCGTAGCATGTATTTAAATGCTCTTCTATACGCGGTATCTCGAGTCTAGAGCATATAGAAAGAAAACTCAGCAACATTCACATCCCTTACATATAGCGTCCATCAACGTCTGTCCGAAAAACATGTCTTCCCTGCTCCCCAACAAGAACGAGCTCCGGGAGCAAGCCGTCGAAGGCAGACCCATCACGCAGACCGAGGCATCGACCATCGCCTCGGCCGAGTCGGAGCTCACCGGCCTGGGCCCCATCAAGGGCGGCTCCGCCGCCACGGCGCAAAGCCTGCACGACAAGCAGCAAAACTTTGTCGCCAAGGCCGGAGACGTCGCCCACAAGCCGGCGAACGAGATCACCAAGGAGGATGCCGCGCAGGTGCAGAGCGCAGAGGTGAGTTGTCCCTCGAAGTCTAGAAATAATTCTGTTTCCAGGAGGTCTAAAATCTCTAACTCTTTGGTATTGCAGGCCCGCGTATTGGGAGGACGTCCGCCAAAGGGGTCCACTTCAGCCGACGTGCAGTCTCTCGCCGATGAGAACGCCAAGGTCCAGGAGCAATGACGAAGGTTGCCGTTACGGAAAGAGAATTTTGGTTGTAAAAGTTTAGCGCACCTATGGAAAGCCCAGTGAAATGAGGACAGAAAGCGTTGGGTGAGGCATCAAGCTTGAATGTTTCGACAAAATACAGTTTTCACTCACCTAAAGTACAGTAAAAGGCGTAATGGGCTTCGCGGAATTTCATAGACAACATATTTTATAGTGGTGGTGTGGGGCCGTAGCTTGTGTGGCTTAGCAGCTCACCCTCGTAGCCGGCAAGTACTCACGGCGCAGGCGTTAACAGAGCCAGAATCGGAGTCATCTAGTAGAGCATAAGTATGGTAAGAAGTGGCTTACTAGTAAGGCCTTTGGAGGAACTCAGCTTAACTAACAACCATTGTGCGCCCATCTGTTGGGAGGCACCTTCATGTAGGCCACTGAATAGAGTGGATTGAAAAATGAGACAGCTACTATATGCAGTCTACACTGTACATCGTTCAGCGCCCCCCACTGAATAGCTGGAGCTACATGTTGCTACTCTGCAGCCAATCAACCAACGAGTGACCTTCTGGCCCCTAACGTGTTAGGATGATCAGAACCCAATCGTCGCGTAGCTAGCGCTACACAGTTCTGTAGTAGAGATATTGCATCTTGGGAAAGGCCCTGATTCATCCATGTATGGGCCAGGTTGTTCATGCTCGCCAGCGTATCGGGATGCTCCTCTCCAAGCACCATCTTTCTCGTCTCCATCACCCACCCCTCCAGCTCCTCGGCCTCCTTCCATCGGCCTTGGTCCCTGTACGTTAACGCCAGGTTGGCCATGCTCATCAGCGTCGAGGGATGCTCCTGACCTAGAATCTCCGCCCGCGTGCTCACAGCCTGTTGGACTATCACCTCCGCCTTAGAATAGTTACCAAGCATCACCAAGTACCAAGACACATTTGTTAGTAACTTGCCCCATTCCAGGCGGTTGCGTTCTTCCGACGGTTCTTTATCTAATAAGGGCTGTATATGGGGCATTAGCGTTTGACACTGCTGCCACGTTTCAAATATGCCCGATGGGAAGTGTTCCGAGGCTGACTGAAGAAATAGCGTCTTCCATTGGTCAGGAGAACCAAATTCTGAGATCCAAACTTTAGTACAAAATTGCACTAGCGAGTGCATCTCCAAGAGACCTGGCGTTGCTGTCATAGTAACGAGTGAGTAGCCCCGGAGCACGTCCAGGTCATCCTCGAAGTCGATATTGCTGGTTTCCCCGTACTTATCGTTGGCCCCTTTAGAACCTATATTGCCACTACTGTAGTCGTGCAACATATACTCAGGGATATTTTGAGCATGGAAATAGCTCATTAGTGATAGAAGGTTCGCCGCCCGCGGCTGCTCTCGTTTGATCTGCTCAAACGTTACCTGCCACGTTACTACGACAGAATTCGACACCCCGTCATATCGACGGATATCTCCTCTATCGCTGCGAAGAAGAGTGCCCTTCCTGTTTTCACTCTTCTGGAACTCGCCCAAGTACGATAGAATGGTTACCCGGGGACTTCGTTTGTTGATATACGCCGCTGCCTGGTTTACGGCGAGAGGAATGCACTCAAGGGTGCGGCTCAGCCTTGATGCGGCAGCTTCGTTGACGTCCCAACCCAGTTTCTTTTGTAGAAGCTGAAGAGCCTGTTCGTTCTCCATTGTTGGGACCGTGTAGATCATCCTAACGTTACCTGTTAACCTCTCCGCGGCGTCTGAATTGCGCGATGTAATCAGGATCTTGCTGTTTTCTCTCTTTGGCAGATAAGACGTTATCGGCTTCTCGCTATTACGCTTGGAGAACAACATCTGAGTATCATCCGCATTGTCGATAACCATAAGCCACGGGCTCACGTCCTCTCGCTGTAGCCAGTCGCGGACCAGCACCGGGACATCGACGTCAGGGTCGTGGCGACGAGGAAGCGCCAGGACGTCTGCTATGGTGCGGTAGGACTCTTCGAACGTTGCTTTCGTGCTGCCATGGACCCAGAAGACGCTGGTTTTGGGTGAAGTGGCGTGTAGTCGGTGAGCGAATTGGATGGCCATTTGGGATTTGCTGCCGCTTTTGTTAATGCAGACCTTTTCAACAGCTAGCGTGACATACCCAAACCCGCCCATACCCACGAGAGCGAAGCGACTCTCGGGTCCAGCATGCCGCTCTTCAATCCATGTCCAGATGTCGGACCG
>WIGN01000221.1:0-69512 GCA_014235955.1 Colletotrichum sojae | reverse complement strand
AGGCGTAGACGAGCCTGTCGAAGCCCTTCTTCCCGTGAAGCATGGACGGATCCCGCAGTTGGTAACTCACGACTGCACCCGTTAGAGCGTGTTGTGCGTGTTAGTAGTGATGAAGTGCTTACCCCATCGCGGCTTGAGCCCTCTCTTGCCCTTGACGCCGTGCGGCTTTCCGACCAGCCCGGCGCGCTCGTACGTCTCCTTGTCGAGGTACATGGTTAGAAGACCCTCGCGCAGGGAAAAGACGGTGTCGGTGGTGGTCTTGCCCTCGGAGACCATGAGGATGTTGCCTGCTCTAGTCAGTACTTTTTCGTCCCAGAAGATAGGTTCCACCGATATCTACCTGTCTTGATGTATTCATTGAAGAATACTCCGTCCAGAACCTGGCCGAGGGTCATGACAACCCGGTAGAACGTGGGCGGGGCCATCTCCTTGACCAGCTTCTGCAGCACCAGCTCATAGCACTCTTGGGGAAGGATTAGATCAACCTATGAGGCAGAGTTAGTCCCACGTTGGAAAAAGTACGGTCATTCTGCTGTAAAGCGTCCCACCTACCTTATGGTTGTATCCTTGGCCCAAGACGGGCGCCCACGGCTTCCCCTTGGTCGGGAGCTGCCTGGGCTCGACGTGGGCCATGGTACCGTAGCTGACGAAGCATTTCGGCGACTGATAGACGCTGGGACTGGTAAAAGAGAGCATTTTGAAAAGTTCTGCCTCGTGACTGCGGAACGTAGCTCCAGTTGGTGGTTGTTGTCGATTTACATAAGAGGTTCCAAATGAGAGAGAGCGCGAATCACAAAAACCATGAGAATTGCATCTGAAAGCTATGACCACCCTGAGGGTGTACCAAAGTCCATTCTGATCCACCTTTTTGCACTTTTTCTGTGCCAATGGCGTTCTATAACGACGGCTTGGGCGTGTCTTTTCCACTGAGAGGTACAAAGTACATTCCCTCTCTCACAGAATCTCAAGCCCGCACAAGTCACCACTTCAGGACGAGTGGGCGATCCAGCCGTTGCAACAAGACCATTTTTATGTTTCCTGCGAATAACACCGCCATCTTAAGCATATATACGCCGAAATCTATACCATCTTATTGCGCTCGCCACAGTAAGTCACCCCCTGACAATTAATCCGAGAATACGTCAACTAACAGACTGTAACAGGGCAAATACTAGCGAAAACGAGGGGCACTTTTTCACCCCGCGCTGGATTTTCCACTGCCCCTCCTTGGACCGGAACCAAAAGAAGAGACAGACAGTAGAACGACTTGCACCATGGCGACCAACTTCGAGATCCAGTACCTCGTCCGCTTCTCGCAGGCCCATGAGTCGTTCCGCGTCCCCGAGCTGCAGGCCCTGGCCGACCTCGAGGGGATCGACATGAAGGTTGTCGAGTACAGCCCCGATGTGAGTCTGGCCTGCATCTCGGCTCTCATGATGAGGCTCAAGTGAGCCAACTCTCAACTGCATTCACAACCCGGCCTTAAACCCTCTTGTGTCTCGATTTGATTTGAACAGTGGTACTTGAGATTTGTCATGTTCTACTTCGTCTTAAGTTAAACTCAGTCATATTCTTCAACCCTCTTCAACCCTTCACCCTCACTTGAACCCCTTGAGCCATATACGATCAACCTCAACTAACAACACCAGTCTCCCTTCTGCATAATAACCCTCCCCTCCCCCTCGGACGCCCCCCGGCTCGTCTCCCGCTCCCTCCTTACCCAGTCCATCCACGAACTCTGGGCCTCCGCCCCGTCCCACGAGACCCTCCACGAGACCCTCCGCGCCCGCCTTCCCCCCTCGGACCCCTCCTCCTCCCCCCTCTGGCGCCCCTCCTACGCAACAGCAACCTTCAAGTTCAACCTCGACTCCTACCAAAACTCCCGCCCCCACGCCGACTTCGTCTCCCTAATAAACTCCTTCCGCTGGCTCCCCCTCAAGGGCGCCATCCGCCTCAAGTCCCCGGACCTCGAGTTCACCATCCTCGAGGACTGGGACCTCCACGCCGAAGCCCCGAAGAGGGTCCACCTAGCCCGGCACCTCGCCAACGGCGCCCGCCACCTCTCCCTCGCCTACGACCTCAAGAAGCGCGGCTACATATCCACCACCTCCATGGACAGCGAACTAGCCCTCGTGACCGCCAACCTCGCGCACGCAGCCCCGGGGCGGCTCTTCTACGACCCCTTCGTCGGCACGGGCAGCTTCCCCGTCGCGTGCGCGCACTTCGGCGCCCTGGGCTTCGGCTCCGACATCGACGGCCGCAGCATCCGCGGCGACGGCGGGAAGCGCTCCCTGAAGGGCAACTTCGCGCAGTACAACCTGCAACACCTCGCGGGGGAGTTCTTCACGGCGGACCTGACCAACACCCCCGTCCGGCGGTCGCGCTGGCTGGACGGCATCGTGTGCGACCCGCCGTACGGCGTGCGCGAAGGGCTGCGCGTGCTGGGCTGCCGCGACCCGGAGAAGACGCCGTGGGTCGTGGAGGCGGGGAAACAAAGATATAAACAGACGGACTTCATCGCGCCCAAGAAGCCGTACAGCTTTCTGGCCATGCTGGACGACATTCTTGGTTTTGCGGCGGACACGCTGGTGGACGGTGGGCGGTTGTCGTTCTGGATGCCCACGGCCAACGACGAGGAACAAGAAATTCCCGTGCCGACGCACCCCAAGCTCGACATCGTCGTCGTCTGCGTACAGCCCTTCAACAAGTGTAAGTTTTGTATTCTTCTTCGGAAGGCCATTCGTCCACTGACAACCTCCCAGGGTCGCGGAGACTCATCACATACCGGCGCCTCCCCGACAGCCAGGTCGACCCGGAGAAGCTCGCGGCATACAAGCGCACATACCACGAAGGCACGACAGCAGATGAACTGAACCCCTTTCGACGGGGCTACTTCACCAAGTTTGAGAAGGAAGAAGCCTAGCAAGAAGAGGGAACAAGAAAAAAAGAAAAAGAAAAGAAAAAAAACATGTACAGCAAGAATACCCCCCCTTCCCGTCTTTGATGATGCCTTGTCTCTCTCCCTTTCGTGCCTTGGCTAAAAAATAACATGATGATAATACTGTTTGCGCGCGTTTGTCTCTTCTGTGTTGTTCGTAATTTCCCCTCCCGCCGTCATTCAGCTCCGTCGTACCCAAGGCATCGTCATTTGATATCATTCGCCCAATCGACCAACAGCATGCGTTTCGGAAAAGAATAGTAAAAAAAAATAGGGGTTGGTCGGAGAAAAAAGAGCAAACTCCCGCGCCGGATGAGTCGTGTTTCCCCATTGGGAAACCTTGCGCTCGCGCCTGCTTCCCTCGCGAGGCCCTGAGCTTTCCCGGGTCCGTATCCATTAGGTGAGGTCGGACCTTTTCTCTCTCTCTTTTTTATCTGAATTCCATGGCGCTGAAGCAGCCCCTATCCTCCACGTGCTTGAGCTCGAGCTGCTGAAACCTGCAAGAGGGGGGTGGGCGTTAGTAAAAAAGCAATTTCATGTACGACGCAACGGACGAAAAGCCCGAGACCCCGATTCGGGCTCCTACACGGCAAAAAAGAAAAAGGAGGATATCGTCGGCACATACTTTTCGCTCTTGGAGTGGAAGTAGATCCCACTCACTTCACCCTTGACCTGGTTGAAGCAGATGTAGTAGAAGCCCTCGAAGCTGGCGCCCGAGATGGTGCGCACGCGATGGTCGGGAACGAGGAAGTGTTCCTTCCACCTCATGAAGATGTTCTCGCGCTGCGCGACGTCGCGGATCACCACGGGGCCCTTGCGCGCCTGCTTCTGGAAGGGACGGAAGGCGTGGAACTTGGCCCAGTGGTTCAGGTCGATCTTGTCGGTGGCGCCCCAGCTCTCGTGGTTCGTGTTGAAGCCGTACTTGGTGCCGATGATCTCGCCCTCGAAGTATGTCGTCAACGTGGGGTGGTCCTCGGTGAGGCCTGCACAAGGTTTGGTCAGCCGTAACACGTTACACGGCGAGCGGGGGGAGCTTGCTGTCCGTACCTTGGATGCGTAGGTAGCCGCAGAGGAATGACTCCCGCAGATCGACGTGCTTGATTTCGACTTGAACCTGGTAGACCTGTCTCTCGGATTGCTGTGTTCCGTGAAACTTGCTTCCGGGTCGCAAGAAGGATGACGGTGATGTTGGGATTATCTGTTCAAGGTCGACTGGTTAGCATATTGCAACGGCGGCCCCACTGCGACAAAGCAACACATACCCTCATGTTGGAGTAGTCTGAGCCCATGGACGGCGTCATGAGCTCCTCTTCCCACACATCATCGGCGCCAAACTCCACGCGCTTCGCGTCGTCGGGTCGTGTTGTCTGTGCTTGCCTGGTGTCGTGCCGCCTCGATCCGTCGGCGCGAGACGCTCGTAGCCTGTCGCCGGCTGATTGGGTTTCCTCATCGGATTCTGTGTGCTTGAACGACTCTACGTCGGCCGCGGGCGACGACCCGGCGGTCTCGCCCGACTGTGGCCTCGGCGACATGGTGGTGGAGCGGGACGACGAAACGGCAGATGTGGGCTCGTCGTCGATGATGACATCGGTGTTGATGCCATCGGCCTGCGACATTGGAGGGCTGACGGGGGAGGGCGAGGCGTCCTCGTCCATGGGGTCGTGGTGGGCGCTGATATCGGCCGGGCCCTGGTCTGCATCGGCAGGCGGACGCCAACTGCGTTGTGGCGATCTTGAGCTGCTGTCTTCAGGACATGTCGAGAAGCTGTGCGATCGGGGGGAGTGGGGGTCGGGAGGCGGGTTCGATGAAGGGGTCGGCATGCTGGGCGTGCGAGGATCGAGAGAGTCGATGTTCGCGAAGACCAGACGGAGAGCTGCGGCAGCGGCAGCGATAGCGGTGGACGTCAATGTCTGGCGATGGGGATTCGGGTCGCGTCGACGGGGAACGCTGCGGCTTTACCGCCAGCAGGGGTCGAAGGGCTCCGCAATGATGACAGCAGGGGGGCAAGTCGCGGAGGGAGCGAATAGCGTGTCAGTCGTGTGAGTCGGGACGTTGATGTTGGTCGCAGAGGATGCTCGGCGGCTCGACGTGTGATCGTGAGGTTTGGCTCGAGACGAAGTAAAAGACGTCGGTCAAGAGGAGGCGACGATGGTGATTTAGGCCAGTTGTTGGAGTCGGTGAGGACAACCCCGAATAGACAGAATCACAGGTTGCCAAGCGGGAGGAAGCGGCCGGGAATGGACAAGGGCATTGGCCGGTACAATGCAAAGCAGCGTCGCGGGATGGGGAGGGTCGCAACGCAAGACCACGGCGGGCCTGGTCGAAGATGATGTCGTTCTTCTTCGGCGCGGGTATCGCAGGTCAGGGACGATACGGAAGCTGGTTAGAGGGGGACGAAGCTTCCGGGCTTTGTGGAAGAGTAGAAATGCAACCGCGGCGGCAGATGTGCGACCGATGTGGCAGAGGCGAAGTCGGGCAGAAGTATAACGACGGGAGCAACGAGATGGAACTGCGTGCCGTTGTAATAGTGGTAGGTACAGATGTAGGCAAGGCAGGCAGGTAGGTATAATAGGTAGTAGGTAGGTATGTATAGGTACTGCGAATGAGAGAGGAATGGGAGGGTTGCCCGCAGCGCCAGCAAGAGTCAGAGACAGTCAGTCAGTCTACTCCAGGTACTTAGGTTCCTCTAGTGTTAGTGCAACTAGCTGAAGATAGCGGCAACACCTATCAGCTTGACTTTATCGAACGCAGCAACACCGGAGTATTACCCAGAGCAGGAAAGACGGAGACAGAGACACAGACAGCGGACAAGACCAACCAAGGAACGGGAAAATGGGACGGGGGGTGACGATTGGGGGACTGCAGCAGCGCAGAGGGCGAAGGGAAAAATGGAAGAGAGGGGTGGAATGGGGAGACGGGGGGGCAGACTAGCTGGGATGAGACGGGATGGACGAAGCCGGTGATTGGGTCGGGTTTTCTGGGTGTATGAGTTGATTGTCGACTTGGAAGTACCTTCATTCGATACTTTGAGTCTAGTAGGTCTGTCTTTCTGTCTTCTTGAGACGGTGATGAGTGAGCCGAGGTGACTCACGGTTGAGATAGGGTGGTTGGATGATACAGAGAGGATGAGAGTTTGTGTGATGTGGTGCGACAGAATCGACAGAGATGTCACGATACTACAACTGGAAAGAAGACTCTTTACCCGTAATACGTTCATCAGCGACACTGCAGAGCCTAGAGCCTAGAGGCTAGAGGCTAGAGGCTAGAGGCTAGAGGCTAGAGGCTAGAGGCTAGAGGCTAGAGGTAGGTAGGCTGGTGGACAAGTCAGTGTCAATGCAATGCAGCCGATGACGCCCGCGTCTCCGCCCCGGGCCCTGCGCAATCGTTACCGCTGGCCACGTTGGAAGGGTCTCCCCCGCTGGCGGCAGCATGTCTTTTTTTTTTTCCCTTTCTTTTCTCTAGTTCCCTCTACCTCTCGCTAACACTGTCATCTTTTCTGTGTTGGCAACTGCAGCTCTGTGCTCTCGACCAGCGTATTCCTTTTCGGTACTTAGCCCGCCACCAACCATCTCCCATGTGGAAAAAGAGACTACCTATAATACAGTGGCTGTAGATTTTAGGGCCTTTGGGTCTTTAGCAGGTGGGCTTCCAGGGCTGAAAGCGTCACGTGCGGCACTCGCTGGCCGCTCTAGCGGGTGTAGTGACAGCCACTTCAGCGCCTCCAGCCTCTCTCTTCCCGCCCGTGTACCGTCGTCTGATTCGCCATGACGCGACAGCGCACCTGTCGCCAGCAAAGAAAAAGGGCCCACGTCTTATCGTACCGAACACGAACGGTCGACGCCTGTGGGCGTCGCTGCAGAAATTGCTTGTTCGGTTGCGTCTTTCTGTGGGGTTTGGCAGGTCCTAACTAGGTGCTGTACGTAGGTGCTATGGAGTAAACGACCTCCTTGCTTAGGCAAGTCACACAGGCGTCTTTTGCTTCTGCTTCAGCCAACGGTCTCAAGTACCAACCCCCTGAAGCCTACAGCGGCCTTGACTGCCATGCTTGCATGCATCACACCCTTTCCAGGCGGTGCTCGCTACCTCGGGCTGGCGGGGCGCTCGCGGCCCCCGTTATTTACAGGGCGCTGTCCGCGGGAACGAGCTTCCCCCGCCCGCCGTCGCCCCTGAATGACCTAGGTAAAATTCGGGACACACGCCCCCCTCAGCGACCCGGAATCCTTCAGTGACATGCAAACCGCCTGGACAGAAGCAGAAGCATCAGGCGGACTCGTCGGCAGACGCAGCACAGACTGGGGCCAAACTCTGTGCTCTGCAGTCCTGCATGAGCGTCCAAGCACACAGCAAATCTGCCATGCGTTCCATCGTCACGTCAAGGTCAGCCACGGGAGGACGAGTACACTGGCAAGTTGTCTCAGTTCACCTTATCTCGCCTCGGGCAAGCCACATTCCACACCTATCGTGCTATATGTGAACAGTCACCTGGAAAATGTAGGTATCAACGTCTAAGCCTCATCACATGAAGGCGGCGCAGTTGCAACTACACGCCTCTTGTATGAACTCGCCTCGTTCCCCTGAGCACAACACGGCATCTCCCTGCCTGGCATCTGTAACCCTCGCATCTTGAATCTCTGCTTGGCAGGTCGTCAACACATGCCACGGACAAAACTCAGCATCACTTAGCCTTCTAACGATACTTACAGGATACCCAGTATGTCCCTTACAGAGACATCGGGCCGTCGATCACTTCCCCTGGCTTCCACGACTCATCTAAAGCGATCCGAATGCCGGGCACCGGCTCCCCTTCACCTCGAGCTTGCGAGTCTTCTCCATGCCACCAGAAATAAGCCGTACTCCGTGGATCCTTGGTCTCAGCCTCGCGTTCGCGGCCCTTCCCTGCCATGCCCTCGCATCAGCTCCCAGCTAACCGACCTGTCCGGCTTGTCATGCTTAAGCCCAACTGCGCCGTTACAAGACTGACTCGGTTTAAAGCCGTTGCCTGAAGAAGAGGAAAAAACGTGCCAGCTCGAGCCTCAATCAGCTCCCAGCATCCCAGGAGTCCGGCTTAGCTTTTCCTCAACCCGCCCGATCTGACAGCGGCCCGCATGTCAGTTCACCATCTCAGACCTACCTAACCATGCTTTATCCGACCTCATCTCCCATCTGAGGCAACCCACCCCCAGCGTGCGCCTCATTCTCGAATCCGTGCATCAGTAAAGTGCTCGCAGAAAAAAAATAACATACGTCTCGTCATTCCGGGTTATACTGCCGAACAATCGGCCATGCCCGTGTTGATCTACCTCGTCTAATCAGGGGAACAGCTAAGAGATGTTCATCGATTTGCTCTCGTTCGTCCTTCCGTCCGTTCGCCTTTCGCTGCCTTGTCGCGTCTGAGCTGGAAAAGGGGGCCCAAGACCTCCGTCATGCATCCCGCCTGCAGCGGTCATGCCTTTGTCCCTTTCTGGAATAACTCCGTCGGTGTTCTCCCGCTCTCCGCAGGCCCACGGCTTCGCATGCGGCTTTTCGTCATGTTCGTCTCGTAAACAGCAAAACCCCCCTCTTCTCCTTTCCCCCTCGCCGAACTGTTGGTCGGGGTCACCGGGCCCCGGGTATCTCCGGTTTTTTCCATTCTCTTGTTTTTGTTCGTAATCGTCGGGAAGGCATCGTTTTCCTTGTCGTCGTTTAAATGGGCTTGATCTTGAAGTGCAGGGCGATCAAGCTGAAGACGAGGGCCTTCAAGTCCTGCACCAGGTAGTAAAATACTCGCAATCCTTCCGGGTCCGCCGACTCCGTCACGTCGACCAGCGAGCCGATCTTGGCCGTCTGTCCGAAACACCGCGTCAGCCGTCTGCGCCTGGTACAACGGCGCCGTTGTCACTCACCTCGAAAGAGATATGGTCATTGCCCAGCCGGATCTCGAGCTCCTGACGCCCGTCCTTGTTCTTCTGGGGCCACTTTGAGTCGTCTTCCCTTCAGAGCGTGTTAGTCGGTCCTTAACAAGTCTCGAGGCGGTGGCCGTACTTCATGATCTCACTCGTCTTGATGATGCGCTTGATCTCGTCGATGATGAGCGCGCTGACGCACACTGGGTGCACGAGTTAGCCGCTGATCGCCGCGCTATCATCGTCGTCGGGGTGGGTGTCCGTACTCTCTTTCCGAATGAGACTGTCATTTCGGTAGTTGGAGTTGTTGGCGTATCGTGCAACAGCGCTGCGTCCGTCGCCAACAACGCGGAAGTCGAATTCTAGAGTTCAGGGTCAGAATGGCATCGTCCGGAGGATGGTGCATCGGCGGGAGGTGTTACCAAGGAACTCGTGGCCGAAGCGACCCGAGTGGCCGGAGCTGTTGCCAGTTAGCCGCGTTCGTAGTGTCTATGAGGCAAGCTTCCGCTACTGACTAGTATCGCAGGTAAAACTGATCGTTGGGGGCCGACATGGTGGGCGGACTGTCGACAAAGGCCAATGTCGGTCGGTGTCTATCTTGATTCCCTCGGGCGATGCAAGGCTGGGGAGCGAAATGTATGAAAAGCGGGATTGCCCCCGTACCACCTCAGCCCTGGCGGGGTCGGACATCATCGGTGGATCGAGCTTCAGCCAATAGGCAAGCTCTCTGGCCGGAGGCTCTTTCCAGGTCCCGCCGAGGCCAACCCGGTAGCTTAATCCGTTCCGACCTTCCAGGGTCCACCTCGTCACGTGCTTCGCTTAGTGACACCTGTTCGGCGGACAGGCGCCAGGGACAGATATTCAGGAAGGGGCCAGATCAGTGAGTGCAGCAGCGACAGCCCAGCCGCAGGTGCATCGGATCGGTGACCGCTTCAAAAAATCAACATAGCCGGCGATTGCACGCGTCCCCCGGAGGTCTCGCGAGGAAGGGAATAATCTCAGCGTATAATTGTCTACCTAGGTAGAGTTCCCGCCTTAACCCAGCTTTTGACCTGTCTGCTTCTCTATCAAACTGTATTATCCAGACCTGAGGTACCTGGAAGCTTAAGCTAACACGTATTCCCACCCGTCCCTTAGACCGTCCAATCCCAAATCCCCACCGCCCAGCTTCGACACATCCCACTCGAATCGAACCCCCGACTCCCCAGTTCCATTCCCCCCTTGAACACGTCGTCACCCTCACTGCGCCGGCACCACGCCAGCATCACCACCGCCCGCCCGCCCGCCCGCCACGATGGCCTCCTTTCTAGAAAATGCGTACAGCTTGGTGCACCAGGACAATGCTGCCGACGTGCCCACCCTCTCCGACCTGCGCACGCAGCTCGAGAAGGGCACCGACGAGAGCAAGGTCGAGACTATGAAGCGCATCCTCACAATCATGCTCAACGGCGACCCCATGCCCCAATTGCTCATGCACATCATCCGCTTCGTCATGCCCTCGAAGCACAAAGCCCTGAAAAAGCTGCTTTACTTCTACTACGAGATCTGCCCGAAGCTCGACTCCAATGGCAAGCTGAAGCAGGAAATGATCTTGGTCTGGTTCGTTGCTTCCATTCCTCCTTCGGCCTGCCTACCTTTTCCCAGCCTTGCGAGCTGCACGCCCTACTGACACTGTGGTCTCAGCAACGGCATCAGAAACGATCTGCAGCACCCCAACGAGTACATCCGAGGAAACACTCTGCGCTTCCTCTGCAAGCTTAGAGAAGCCGAGCTGATCGAGCCTCTCCTTTCCTCCGCGAGACAGTGCCTCGAGCACCGCCATGCCTACGTGCGCAAGAACGCCGTCTTCGCCGTCTCCTCCATCTACACACACAGCGCCTCCCTCATCCCCGATGCCCCCGAACTCATCAGCACATTCCTCGAAGCCGAGAACGACCCGACATGCAAGCGCAATGCATTCGCCGCTCTTTCCTCCATCGACCACGAGAAGGCTCTGCTGTACCTGAGCACGGTATTCGAGGGTATCCCGAACGCAGAGGAGCTGTTGCAGCTCGTAGAGCTCGAGTTCATCCGCAAGGATGCGATCCAGAACTCCCAGAACAAGGTAGGACGGACATCGCTGGGAATTGGCGCACCGCTGACTTGAAGCAGGCGCGGTATCTCCGTCTCATTTTCGACCTCCTCGAAGCCAGCACCTCGACAGTCGTCTACGAAGCCGCCTCGTCATTAACCGCCCTCACCAACAACCCCGTCGCCGTCAAGGCCGCAGCCGCCAAGTTTATCGAGCTCAGCATCAAGGAGGCGGACAATAATGTCAAGCTCATTGTGCTTGACCGTGTGGACCAGCTCCGCAAGAAGAACGAGGGCATCCTGGACGACTTGGTCATGGAGATTCTGCGCGTCCTCTCGAGCCCCGACATCGACGTGCGTCGCAAGGCTCTGGGAATTGCCCTCGAGATGGTGTCGAGCAAGAACGTGGAAGAGGTCGTTTTGCTGCTCAAGAAGGAGCTGTCCAAGACTGTGGACCAGGAGTACGAGAAGAACACCGAGTACCGCCAACTGCTCATCCACTCCATCCACCAGTGCGCCATCAAGTTCTCCGAGGTTGCCGCCAGCGTCGTCGACCTCCTCATGGACTTCATTGCCGACTTCAACAACACCTCGGCCGTCGATGTTATCAACTTCGTCAAGGAGGTTGTGGAGAAATTCCCCAAGCTGCGCAAGCCGATCGTTCAGAGGCTGGTTGCCACTTTGAGCGAGGTGCGCGCTGGTAAGGTCTACAGGGGTATCATGTGGATTATCGGCGAGTACTCCCTGGAGGAGCGCGACATTAGGGATGCGTGGAGGAGCATTCGTGCCAGCCTGGGCGAGATTCCCATCCTGGCATCGGAGCAACGGCTGCTTGACGGCGATGGTGAGGAGGAGAACAAGGAGCAGGTCAACGGCCACTCCAAGGCCTCGCAACCGACCGGCTCGCGCAAGGTCCTTGCCGACGGAACCTACGCCACCGAGACGGCTCTTACCAGCCAGGCTTCTGTCGCAGCCAAGCTTGAGGCTGTTAAGGCCGCCCAAAAGCCTCCTCTGCGACAGCTCATTCTCGACGGCGACTACTACCTGGCTACGGTTCTCTCTGCCACCTTGGTCAAGCTTGTCATGCGCCACGCCGAGATTTCCAGCGAGTCCGCGCGAACGAACGCTCTCCGCGGTGAGGCGATGCTGATCATGATCTCCATCATCCGTGTCGGCCAGTCGCAGTTCGTCAAGGCTCCCATCGACGAGGACTCTGTCGACCGTGTCATGTCCTGTGTGCGGTCGCTGGCCGAGTTCACCAAGCACAAGGAGCTCGAGACCGTCTACCTCGACGACACCCGCAAGGCCTTCAGGGCCATGGTCCAGGCCGAGGAGAAGAAGCGCGCCGCCAAGGAGGCGGTCGAGAAGGCCAAGACGGCCATTCAGGTCGACGACGTCGTCCAGATCCGTCAACTCTCCAAGAAGAACGCCACGGACGGCCTGGACGAGATCGAGGTCGATCTCGAGAGGGCAACCGGCGGCGAGGCCACTGCGGAGGACCTCTCTTCCAAGCTCAGCCGTGTGGTTCAGCTTACCGGTTTCTCCGACCCCGTCTACGCCGAGGCCTACGTCAAGGTGCACCAGTTCGACATCGTTCTGGACGTCCTGCTGGTCAACCAGACCATGGAGACCCTGCAGAACCTCTCCGTCGAGTTTGCGACTCTGGGCGACCTCAAGGTTGTCGAGAGGCCGACGACGCAGAACCTGGGTCCTCACGACTTCCACAACGTCCAGTGCACCATCAAGGTGTCTTCCACGGACACCGGTGTCATCTTCGGCAACGTCGTGTACGACGGCGCGCACTCGACGGACACGAACGTTGTTATTCTCAACGACCTGCACGTCGACATCATGGACTACATCCAGCCCGCCACCTGCACGGAGACGCAGTTCCGCACGATGTGGACCGAGTTCGAGTGGGAGAACAAGGTCAACATCAACTCCAAGGCCAAGACGCTCCGCGACTTCCTGGAGCAGCTGATGGCCGCGACCAACATGAACTGCCTCACCCCCGAGGCCAGCATGAAGGGCGACTGCCAGTTCCTCAGCGCCAACCTGTACGCTCGCAGTGTATTCGGTGCGTATCTATCCGCGAGCCCCTTGACTACCAGATCAATGCTAACATTTCCGCAGGCGAGGACGCTCTGGCCAACTTGAGCATCGAGAAGGAGGGCGAGGACGGACCCATCACCGGCTTTGTCAGAATAAGAAGCAGATCGCAAGGCCTGGCGCTGAGCCTGGGATCCCTCAAGGGGCTCAACAAGATCGGCTCGGCGGCATGAGCGGTCTGATGGCAGTGGGGTGTGATATTGGTGCCAAATACCGAAACCGCGGCGTCGCCCCGACGATTTGAAAGCCCACGGCTGTCCGCAACCTCACGGGGTGTAATGGGGGTCGTCAACGGTGGTTGGAAATCTAGGCGACGAAAAAGAGAAGGAGACACACGATCGTGGGGAGGGGCTGGCTCCTGCGCTGGCTGGTGTTGCTGACAGCGTCGAATGGAAATGAAATCGGGGGGAGGGAGTTCTTGTCTGCGTGTTGTCCCTCGGGCTCCCCTCCCTCGGCCCTTGTCTTTGTGTGGTTAGAGTAAAAAGTGCAGCCCGGTCCAGGCGTCATGAGTAGGTAGAAATGAGATGTTATTCATGTTCCAACGGCTGTCTTGACTTGTCTGGTAGCATGTACGAGTGGTATTTTACATGGTGAACTCTTCCAGTCCGGGATCTTTTGGGATAAATCTTCAATGGGTGGTGTCTTTGGTCGGCGCAGTGGTATTCTGCAAGCGCATACGAGTAGCCGGTTGGACGAATACGAAGTATGTCGACATGATTCCTCCTAGACATAACACCATACGCAAACCTTGCGAGGAGCACCAAATGGCTGAGTGTTACAGATACCACGAGGAATACGGGATTTCATAATCATTATACAGAGACATTTAGAGTCGCTGATTAACGCCTGCAAATGGGCTGACAAGTAGGTTACCTCGACGAACCATTTTGTTTCATCCCCTTGAAGGAGAAGAACTAGTGTTCCTCCATAACGCCCCAGAGATGGGAAAAAGGACAATAAATTAACAAAGCCGAGTAGCAGTCGGACCGCAGTGGGAAAAATCAACAGTAGGGGGTATTATCCAGACTACACGATTAAAAAAAAAAAAAAGACAGTAATAAAGTAAGAGAGAAAGAGGATGGCTCGGGCTGCCGTGTTCATCGAGACGAGTATTAATCTGTCATCGTGGGCTGCTGTATAAACGGGCGGTCAATAAGGACCCAAGGAGTCGTCGTCCTCGTCATCCGATTCATGTTGGACCGGAGCTAGATGTGGCGTTTCCCGGGCTTCTCCCGCGACAGATTGACGAAAAACTAGTTCTCCGGTGTCGGGCAGCCAGACGTTGGAGAGGATGTGCAGGTGGTCTACGGGTGGTCGTCCCGTGCGAGGATGCTATCGGTCGAAGACGAGGGCGTTCACCACGTAGCCCTGCTTCCAGCCCTGCTCTGCGAGGGTCTGGTTCTCCTTGAGGATCTTGCCCATGAAGGCGATTCGGACTCTTTTCGTCGAGGGGAGCTATTTTCGAAACACGTTAGCTTCTTGATCTCGAGCGATATCTTGGCATTGTTGCGACTCACCCCTGCCTCGTCCTGGATCTTGCGGGCGACGGTCCTAACGTTGTCCGACTTGACGAAGCGCACGGTGACGTCCCGCGCCGTCTCGCTGAGGCGGGCGAGCACGGAGAGCTCGTCGCGGGCGTCGACGACGGCCTTGCCCTTCTCCTCCCTCCTCTTGACGTTGTCGTCCTCGTCCAGCTCCTCGGTGGTCTCGTCGCCGCCTGCCAGGTCGTCCTTAAGGTCCCTGGCGGACATCTCGTCGGCGCTGGCTATCGTCGCGTCGTCCTCGACGAGGTTGGTCGGGTCGGCGACCACCCACTCCGTAAGCGGGTAGTAGTTGCCCAGCTCGTCGTAGGCGCCCTGGCGCAGGTCGCCCGTCGGCAGGGTGATCCCCGCGGCGCTGATGATGCCCTGGGCAGTAGCCAGGCCATCCGTACCGTCGTCGGCGGCGCCCTGGGCGGCGGGGTCCCAGAGGACCTGCAGGGCGGCGTGCAGCGACTGCCAGACCTCGGGGCGGCCGGTGACGCGGGTGTCGAAGAAGTCGGTGCGCTCGCGGTCGAGGGCGGCGCGGGTCCAGGCGCGGCCCTTGGAGGTCCAGACGTGGCGGCGGAGGGGCTTGTTGATGTGCTTGTCGAGGGGCATGGTGCTGTGGCGGCGGCCGGCGCGGGGGGTCTGTGTCGTCGCGAGGTCGGGGAGGTCGTCTCGGGCGCCCGGGGCCGAGGTCGCGGACTGGTTGATGGCGCGGGCCGAGCCCGTGTTGTTCGGGCCCGGGTAGGGCGAGTCGGCGCCCTGGGGGCGGGAGATGCAGCAGCCCTATGGCGGGTGTCAGCATGTCATGGCCGTGGGGTGATGCTGATGCCGATGCGCAAGCGAGCCATTGCGCTTGGGCGGTCGGAGTGGCCTCTGAGCTCCAGGCTAGGTCAACAGAAGGGTACTCACCATATTGGAAGGCTCGACAGCAGAGAAATGAAGCTATGTATAGGCGGGGAGGGCTGGTGTTTAGCAGACAGCAGCGATTCGTGCCATCGCCTGGGGTAGGCCGATGTTGGGCGCAACGGGTAGTGGTGAAGGGTGTATGTGGTGATTGTATGTGCTGTTGGAGTAGACTCTTCTTTGTGAATTTACCGCTGCTTGTCGCAAGGTGGTGACTCTGAAAGAACAAGACTGAGCCTGAACTGCTGGCCAAGGTAGAAGGAGAAAACGGCAAGAAGAGGAGGCAAGAGGAGGCAAGAGGCGGAATCGGGCAACAGTTGTTTGGAGGTCTGGACCCTTGACGTTATGGACTCGTGCTGGTTGGTTGGTGGCAGGTGTGTGTTGGTGTTGCAAGGAGCGACAGGTGGTGAGGAAGGCACGTGCCTAGATTACTGTGTATTGGTCAGAAAGGAGCTGGGGAGGGAAAGAATGAAGCTGCAGCGAATGAAAATAGATGGTTTGTTGAGAGGGGAAGGGAAGGTGGTGGTGGTGAGATGGGTGACTTGGG
Source organism: Colletotrichum sojae (assembly GCA_014235955.1). Classification (NCBI taxonomy): domain Eukaryota; kingdom Fungi; phylum Ascomycota; class Sordariomycetes; order Glomerellales; family Glomerellaceae; genus Colletotrichum; species Colletotrichum sojae. Next base: position 53,537 of record WIGN01000221.1, on the reverse strand, counting down.
AAAGAGCGTCGCAGACAAGGTGGGCTTGGTGACGAAGCAGTGCCTTCAGTGTTTCCTTCTGCAGTCTGCGCTGAGTGCGACGCCACAGCGCGGGAAGGAATTCAGTGGTGGATGGTAGCGGGTACCTACTTAGGTAGTCCTTGACTCTTTCAGTGGTTCGAGTGGGTTCAGTTCCCCCGGAATGACATCTCGGCTAGCAGGGATGATGCGCTAAAGCAGGGTGAGACACCTGAAGGTGCTTGTTTTCACCGGGGCCTCGAGTCTGGACCTCGTGTTTTTGGTCCTTTTCTGGCGGTTCCTTCTTTTTATTAGTTTCCTCAATTCCACCGAGTTGTTGCTTGCAGATACATTACATTACCGCTTCGTAACCTCTGTACTAATCACAAACGGTCGATGCTATTACGAGACAATGAACAAAGAAGAATAAACCCGGACAATGGCGCCGCTCAGACAGCCACTCAGGCACATCTCCAACTTTCCATTAATATTTGATTTTTTCCCCTTCCTCACTTAGTTCCATTCCGTTTTCTATCCTTCTTCGGGCCTCTATTATTCACTAGGTGGTTCTTGGTCACAAGTGTCTTGGCAAGACCCTGGAACAGGGTGCACCCCGGACGCCATCAGCCTGGTCCGCCCCTCCTTCTATCGATTGAGGTGCTCCATTGACAAAATCTCCAGCGGCCGAGGCTCCTGTAGCGTTGTAGAGAGGGTCGTAAGGTTGCTGAGCCACGATGGATTGCAAGGCGCCTGACACGAACAGACAGGCTCGCAACTTAATCCAGTGCCTGTTCCCCTATGCTGCGGAATGCATGGCCAAAAGCCGACGAAGAGTTCCAGATACTGAAAATTAATTTTCTCGCTGACGCCGCCAGCCGTCTCGACATCGACGCGAACGGCCTTTGTTGCCGGTGCATCGTTGGCATCCAACAATCCACCAACCTCCTCAACCGCGTCTTGTTGATGCCCTCCTTGACCAGCCCGACTAGTGTAGCGTAGTCTAGTGTACCGACAAACAGTTAGCCGGTCGACCTGCCTGGGAACGGATACCCGGTTTGGGCCTGTCTCGTGTCGCCCATTCCACCCAATCGAGACGCCGTTGCCGAGATTCCATTACCCTTCCTCGTTGCCACATGGGCCTCTTCTTAGTCATATTATCTGGATCTTGCCCAGGTCAAGATCAGATCCAACGCTGTCCAAGCAGGGCCAGATTGCTCATCTACCTTTTTCTGCGAATCAATGCCGATTCACCCACCTTCGCGGCGCCATTGACGCCACCGTCCGGACTTGCCCGGCGCCGGCGCAATTGCGAAGCCAGGACATCCTCTCCTCGCCAGTCGTCCGGCCTGATCAGACGAACGCGATGCAGCGCCCGGGCGCAACCCCATCTCCCGGAGGTTCACTTCGTGGCCCCATCAACCCACGGCGCCTCCGTATCAAGCCGTTCCGCTCCTGATCCCTCCCCCTCCCTTGGTCGGCTCCACTAGGGGGTTGCCGATCAATGTAGATGACGTCAAAATGGCCTTTCGATACACATCCCGGCGCGTCCAAGACTGTCTCCTCGTTGCATTGGACCAGCCACAGCCTATCAAGGCCTTACGGTATGGCTGCCACTCAGGCTCATGATACCACAGATCGTCTCGAATCCAGCAAATGCAGTCGACAACACAACTGACAATCACCACAAAAAACCGCGACAGTTCTTACTGCCACACAGGCACGGCACCATATGGCCCTGCTTGCTCGCATCCCTGGCGTCGTCGTCCTCCGCAGACACGCCGTCGACGTAGTCGAACGTCAACTCGTCGCCGCGCGTAATGTCCTTGAGTGCAAACATGGCAATGTCGTGAATGTGCTTGTCGGCGTGGTCGCCCACCCGCGCGAAGATGCGCAGGTTCGGGTCGCACGAGTGGTTGATGAACCGCGTCGGCCCGGACATGAACTCGCCATCCACCTCGAGCGGCTGGCCCCGGAGCCGCGGGTCCGGGGACTCCGGGTCCGTGAACTTGTCCAGCGCGAAGAGGTACACGTCCTTGCGCTGCGCCAGCCCCGAGGCGTCGCGCCGCCGCTGGGCCTCCTTCGGTGTGATGACCTCGCCGATGTACTTGTCCACGAACTGGCCCTTCTTAATGTCGACCAGGGATCGAACGCCTGCCGGACACGGTCAGCCTCTTCCGCATCGTCTCTCGCGCAGCGCGCCTCTTCTCGTATCTGTTTCTCACGCACCCCAGCCCCTGTCCTCCGTCCGGAATATCTGCAGAGGCACCTTACGGCCTCGCTCGACGACCCTGTTCGGGCAGCTCTGGCTGCAGGCGCACCCTTCGTGGCACTCGTAGATCGGTCGCTTAGAATTCAGGTACTTGGACCGGAGCAGCCCCGCCTTAGAGCCGTGCATGTGGTACATGTAGACCTTCTTCCTCGTGCCGGACGACTCCTCGTCGTCCGAGGCGTCGTCCTGCTCCTGGAGGCACAGGCACCCGCGGTACTGGCACTCCTCGGCGTCGACGCACTCGCAGCCGCTGCGGAAACTATCCTCGGCGGCCTGCACCCCCGGCCCAAGCTGGGACTCCTGCAGGAAGCGGAAGGTCGAGGGCAGGACGGCGTCGTCTACGTCGTTGACGATCGTGATCGGGCATTCCTTGTTGTTCGGGAACCGGCGGATCTGGCACCATTGGCAGTTTTCCTTTTCTCGTTCGAGGGCCTGCAACGAGGTCAAGTTAGCCGGCGCGTGTTCGTCCCCTTTGAAGTGTGGAAAGCAGAGGGAGCGGTACTCGAATCGAGGCCTTCGTGCCGGTAGGCTCTCGCGTGCCGTGGTTGAAGAAGTGGTGCCTCGTAGCTTCCTCCATATCGTCGAGGTGCCCGCGAGTTCAATGTTGATTATAAGAGTAGGAATATTGGCCGAAGTTGCGTGGATGAAGTTTCGTTGGCTGCTGCCTCGAGGCGTCCAACAAGTCTTGAACTCGAGGGGTGCCTATGCTACACAGGCAGGTACCGAGGTACTGAACCACTTTACGCGACGCATCTAGGCAAGCTGTTGGATGACTAATCCACATACATAGGTACCTCACTGGTGGAGTCCATTGACACACCGACGCTCACCGACGGCACTCGGCCATTCTTCCTCTCTACATCCTCCCGTCCATCACCAATAATAGGTATGTTACAGACGATTCAGTTCAATGTTCCCAAATTATTGTTTACGCAAATTTCAAGGTGAATTTGGCTAATTATTATATCATAGAACTATGTACGATCCTTAGTTCTTGGGCTTGGTCTTGCACTGAGGCTTGAACGTCGACCCCAGCTCGCCCCATTTGATGTTGCTAAACGTCACAACCGGGTTCGGCTCGACCTTGACGATGTTGCGGGGGAACCCCTCGGTCTCGTCGCAGGGGCCGGCCTCGGGTGCTCCGTCGAGCCACCTCATGCCGCCGCCCTCGTCCCACCAGATGCTGAAGGCCAGCACCATGCCGCGGTCGAACGAGTCGCCCATCTCGCGGTGCGCGCCCAGCTCCGTGAACCGCCTCGAGCCCGTGGCCGCGCAGAACTCGTCGTTGAGATAGTTGACCTGCGGCAGGTCCGGGTTGTTGACGACCTCGCTGCGGATCAGACGCCCGTCCTGCATGTACAGCCGGTGGATCTCGCTCAGCTCGCCCGCCGCGTTGGCCGGGAACTGCGTGATGACAGTGAAGGGCCGGGTCGTGTCGACGTTGAAGTCAGGGCCGGTGCCGTACTCGTGGGGGTTGTTGTTCCTTGGGTTCGCACGTTAGCTCCCTGGAACATCTCTCTTGTTCGTTGGCTCCTCTCACCTGTACGGGTTCCAGGCGCAGCCGTTCTTGTCGCACACGCCCTCGAAGGCGCAGTCCTCGCCCTCGCAGAGGTAGACGCCCGTCTGGTTGCACGGGTGAGGCGCAACGTGGCTTGCGCGGGAGTTGGCTTCCCAGATATCCTGTGCCGGTCAGTCACCACCCAAAACCTTTGTCATGATCCAAAAGCTTACCATCTCGTTGCAGCAGCTGCCGTATCCCTCGAGATTGGCCACGCCGTTGATGAACGGGGTCGTGTAGCACTGCGCGTCGCAGTAACCGGTGCCGTGCTTCGCGCCGGCGCTGAGCTCATTGAGACTCTGGCCGCCGTCGGCGTACATCTCAGACAGGTACAGGGCGCTGTTCATGCCGCACGGCAATTTGGTCATGTCGACGTCGAAGGTGAACTCCATGCCGGTCAGGTGCATCATCTCGTACCGCTCCTTGGACGGGTCGAGCAGGTAGACGCGCGGGGAGACGAGGGCGCCGTTCCGGAGCTGGTACATGGTCATGGCGTCGCCATCGGTGGTGACGCCGACGCGGCTGTAGTCGTCGAGGCCCTCCTGGACGCAGTTCTCGTGGCAGGCCTCGACGGTTGGGCAGGCCGTCTCGTTGGGCGCGCTGCCCCAGGAGCCGCAGCCGGCGCCGTTGGCCTCCTGGTAGACGGGGTGGGCGAGGGAGTCAAGCACGACGAAGTTGTTCACTTCGCTGCAGCCGCCGGCCTTGGTGCAGCGCCAGGTCTTGAGGGCCGGGTGGTTCTCCTCGGGCCCGACGATGCGCTGGGCGGAGGCCAGGCCGAGGGCGAGAGCCGCCAGGCCCAGGGTCGAAAGGGGAGCCATGCTGAGGAGTGTCTGTCTGTCCGCGAAAGAGAGCGGCCGGATAGACCTAGATTAATGGGAGAGCAGCGTAGCACCTGGAGAGGGAGCGTCACATCACGGCGATGGCGTGCGAGGGACGGCTTCATATATCTCCAACTCGATCGCTGGCCACTCGAGCGGAAGCGACCCCGCAATTCCCAATCTTCCCTCTTCTTCCGACATGTTTACCTTTTTCCCGGGGAACCAAGGCCCTCGAGCTCTACAGTTTGCCCACACTGGGCTGGGAGCTTCCCGTAAAGCCCATGTAACTTCCATCCCGTTGCGAAAGAAGGAACCTCACGCTCCGAGGTCTCCGTCGGGTTTACCAGCCGTGATGGCAAGGGGTCTGGCGAACGGTGCGGAGTTCTTGGAGGCATGGCAGATGAAAGGCACGCGAGGACACTCTAACTATAACCGACGGGGCTAACTTCGGGAGAGGGGGACGGACGGCAGAGAAGCAGACGATGGACGCACAGAAGCCATTATCGTGGGCCGTTTGTAGGCCTCGACGGTCCAACGGGCCAGGAACCGCGTCGTGGGAGATCTTGGCGCGAGTTTCGATGCGACGCTGCCCTCGTCCATCACACTGCCCTTTGCAGAAGCACCTGCACCAGCCAGCTAGTGTAGCTGGCGCAACCCGCCACTCAGCTTGCGAGGAAGCGCAGACGGCAACCACTACAGATTAACCGACCTCGCGTGTTCCTGGCAGAGGCGAGCAGCCATCTATCTAGCTTACAGTCTGCCCATTTGGAGAGAGCCAGTTTGGTGTGGCGGAAGTTGGAGATGTCTGAAGCGGGGGAAGATGAAGGACGACGCAGCGGCTGTTGTGTGGCATCCCGGTCCAGTTCCCCAGTTCTCCGCATGAAGCTGTTGCAGGGGGCATGCAGAGAGAGGACCAGGAGCTGGTAAAGGTTACGGAGCGAGGTCATCCGATCCATCACCGTCCATGGCCCGCTAGCAGAGGCGGGAGATTTATTGCCAATTGACATTTTGTGCATCTCCTGATGGATGCGAAAAGGAGCAGCGTCTCCGGGGGCGGGATATTAGGATGGGCATCAACCACTTGGGTGTCAGTTCAATAAATCGAATCCATTCAATCTTAAGTCGTCGCATCCATCCGTGTTGGTCCAATATCTATCTGTCCAGCGTGGATACTTAATTAAAGACCACCTTATAACACGACACGAGATGATATGCACACAGCATATCGATCATTTATGTCACCCGTAAGGCTGGCTTTCTCAAACCTCGACGATCACTGCTCACTTCTGCATCCGTTTGAATGAGGCTCTTCTCTCAATCGATCGCCCGAAGCATCTCCAAAGAGGGCAAAAGATCCCACTCAGTTCAAAGACCAGTGGTCTCGACCCTAGGCCGGGCAGCCCTACCGACGGAGAAACTCGGTGCAATCTCCGCGCCCAACTGACCGAATCCTGGCGTTCTTGATTCTCGTCGGTCTGCAGCATTTCAATATTTTTCAATTTCCCCGCCTTTGCCCGGCTGGGCGTCGGCGGGAGAGCACAGATTCTCTCGCAAGTTTTCACGAGCTCAGTCCACCGTCCACGGCCTCCAAGATGAAGGGGTTAGGTATACGTAAGGACAAGAGGTAGCATGCACATCGAGGCATGATTGATTGCATCTGCACATCTCTCTGCAAGGCACACACACACAATCTCCCCCCTCACCTCTCATCACACAGTAGTTAATGCTTCTCTTCAACCCCTGTTCTACCTCGCATCCGCAGATTCCCCATGCGGCATCTCCTTCCGCACATCACCCTTTCGGCCTGCGCCCGCTGGACCCGACGAGCCGGACACCGGTTCGACCGTTCCGCGCGTTGTGATCGCTTTCCCCCATGTCAAGTCGTGGCCTGTGAGTCGTGGCAGCCTCCGAGGTGAATGGTGATATTTGAGTTTCTAACTGAGACGAACCCCGTCGATATAGAGTTTGCGAGGGATGTTTGCTAATCCCGGGCAACTTTGTCGGTAATTGGTGGTCGATGTGGTATCCTCGGGTTAGGTTCACGATTGCTTCGCTCGCCGATCGGCCCGTGTCCTCACGGAGACTGGTTCACGCCGGGGAGATAGGAAGCCCTTGAGATAGACTCATTCAACGAATTTCACGAGGGGTCTCTTATTCCACCACCCCAGGTTCAGTCTGTCACATACCCTCTAGCCTTACCAGCTCACTACTATTTACCATTGGTATTATCGCTTATCACTTTGTTCCTCTCCGTCGTTATCGTCCGTCATCGTCGCTGTTTTCTGTCCCGCTGTCGTCCGTTATTGTTGCTGCTTGCGGGAGGTGTGACATTCTTTTCCCTTTCGCAAGTGGGATATTCAGCTTGGGAGTGGAATAAGACTCCCTGTTCAGTATTTTTCGCTAGTCATTAGACATAAACAGCAACCAAGTCTCTCCCGAGAATCACTCCCAGTTGCTCTTAATAACATCCACAATAACCCCATGGTCCTCGTCCTGCTTCAACCCACTAACAACAACGACAGCAACAACCCCCTCGACTCCCTTCACGCGGATCGGAACCCCGCCGCCGTGGATGGCGTACTTGCCCGCCTGCTCGGCGCCCATGCCGAACAGCGCGGCGAACCTGGCCTCGTCGCCGGCGAACTTGTTGTGCAGGAGCCACGTGCTGGCGCCCCAGCGCAGCACGCTCGCGCGCTTGCGCTGCACCCACGTCTCGTTGTCCGGCAGCGAGCCGGAGCCGACGGCGGTCTGGAAGAGGATCTGCTGGGAGTTGGCGAGCGCGATGGACACGACGGTGGGCTTGCCTGCGCGGGCGTGGGGGAGGAGGCGCGCGTGGAGGAGGTGGCCGAGCTCGAAGGCGTCCTCGGCCGTGAAGGCGGAGAGGGTGAAGGAGTCGCCGTCTTTCTTGAGCTCTTCGACCTGGTCAAATGTCAGACGAATGCAATACAGGTTGGTTTCTGACAGATTTTCCTGGGCGGTGATGCCTCCCAAGTAGACAAACTGGCAACTGTCATGATACATCGTAGACTTACATTGGCGGTCGGCTTGGGAATCGGGACCGGAGCGGCGTCGGCGTTGCGGACGGCCTCGAGGGACTTTTCCAGGCCGTAGCCTGCGGGGTGGCGGCGGGTCCAGACTTTTTGGGACATAATTGTCGGTGGCGTAAACGTCGGCTGTGGTGGTGGTGGTTGGGGGTTGCTTTGCGCTCTGAGGGTGAACGAGTTGAACTCGATGCTATTCCGTTGCGTCGTCTCGGGCGAGGAGCTGGCGATTGAGATGGATGGAGAGGGCGATGTAGATTCGTCTTGCAGCTGGATGCGTTTCCCATTAATATCCTCTTCATCAAATGGACAAAATCCCCCCAAGAGGCCATTTCCCCCTCTCTTCTACACCTCCACCATGGACCATATTGTGGACTCTCCGAACTCTTGCAGTTACCCCATCGGGAAACAGGAAACGTACCAAGTCGGGAATCTCATTCGTGATAGGTTGCAGCGCGGGCATCGCGATTGACGATGCATGTGGCGATGGTGCCACAGCTGACGGCCCCGGCACCGTCGCCGAAGCTGTCGCCGTCGAAGGCGTTTGAAAAACCGCGCTGCTCGCGAGACTCGGCCGCGGCGCGACGGAGTTCCGTTTCGGCGTCTTTTGATACCTGTAAAGCCCCCATTCCCTCAGCCGCCGCTGGAACGTCTTGCTGTTGACGTGGATCCCCTTCGCCCCTAGGGCCTTGGTCATGCTCTCGACCGTCTCGCGACGGTTGAATGCCTCGATGATCTCGTCTTTGTAGGGGTCCAGGTCGAACCGCGGGCGACCCGGAGGCATGGTTTCGGCCGGTTCTGTCCAGGTGAAATGGTCAAAATGCGACGCGGATGACGGACGACGATTTTGCCCCGGTGGAGAATTTTGAGTGGAAAATCGACGCGCAATCGGACAAATTTCTAGCGGGAGGGACCCACATGCTCCGATACTCCCCGGCAACCCCACACCGCGTCGCGGCATATCGCCGCAAGGACGGAAAGTACTGGGCCAGAGTCTTGGCGATTCTTTGAGCTCCTTTGCGTTTCAAGTCATTATCTCACTCGCAGTCGTGGCCAAGCATTTCAAGGCGAGCTTCAGTGGAACGTCTTGGTTAAATACTGGCTTTGCTTGCAATAGCCTTCTGCCGCTGGCCACTTTCATTCCATGTGACATTGACTTGAGGTGCTTGGTGATAATTGATGACTATTTTGAACCTAGTTAAGTCTTGATCGTGATAACTAACCAAATACGTCCTTTGATCTGCTTGATCTCTTGGATCCCACCAGCTATAAGTAACGGCATTGAGGTTCGCCGACCATAACAACCCCATTAATCAGGCTTGGAACAAACCGAGTGCATTGTAGGTCTAGATGGAAATACAAGATTAAGTTCAACAACCTTGTTTTCACCCTTGGGAATCGAGAAACTTGGGTTTGGAGTCTCGACGATTGGTTGCCGAGGGAGAACAGTTCACTGGTTGTTCAAGATCCAAGTCTTAAGAGCATAGTCATTCCGTCAGGTTGGGAAAGCTATAGCCGGCTGGGTCTGGAACAACCGGACGAGGAAGATTAACCGTGAGACATAAAAACCACAAATACTTCTTTCTGAGTTCTTTGGAGATATTTATTTACACCCGGTAGGTACTTGTTTACTGAAGGTGTTGGTGTCGCTACCTAGTCCGGAATCTTTCCCCTGCTCTTTAGCCATGGCCTGCTCCATCGCCTAAACGATTGCATGCTTCTGGAAGGTATCCGACGAGATGTGGTTGGAGGAAACTATGCTAATGGCTTAGATCGACACCCTGGCCCCGATCTGAGACTGGTTGAGCCGCATGATTGCTCTCAACCACTCATCGTCCCTTCAACTGACTCCCGACGGAGTCAAATATCCCGAATGGTCGATCTACGGGGCTGTACGAATACGACAAGAGATCATTCCCGATGTCAGGAAATTCCCCTAAACGAAATTCTGCTGTGGGCTTTCTGTGTTGTCTAGTGACCAGAAAATCGATAGACTTCAGTTGATCTTGGGTCTAGATGCTGGCTGTCAGCCTCGGTTTCTCGCGAGGAGATCCACCCACTGTCTCGAGGCCTAGAGCAGTTCAATTGTGGACCGCGACTAGTAGAGAACGAAATGACGATCGGCTCCGAAATGCGGCTACAGCTCTTTCTTCTCAATTAGTCTCGCGCCCGTATGCTCAAATTTCTCCTATGCGGTAATTCCTGAAAGAGCCGCATGTCATATCGGGAAAAGGATAGATGCGGACTGGCCCAGCCAATGTTTCCGGGGTCAACCCACGTTGCTGGGTAATAGTTGAGGCTCTTAAGGGACCGGCCCAAGCGAGGATACCGCTTGTGCTCGTACCACGGACGGCATACACCAAATCAACGGCGATTGTTCCGACGCCGATGCGGTCGACTTTAATGTGAAGCCGGCAAGCAGCAGTGCGTTGATTACCTATGTACAGCTTGCTATGAGAGCGAACCCGCCACATCCCGTGATTGTACGCTCTATTCAGAACAGCAGCAATAGGGATATCCTAGATTGTCTTAGAGCAAGACCGGATGAACTAATAATGTTTGCTCGTGGCCTATGCTCGCGGGAGTTGAAAGACCCAACTCAAAAGGTTGCAGACACATCCCGCACAGTCCGGCAACTCCCACGAGAACCTAGCAACGCAGGTTAAACACAACTCTGGACCAGTTGCAACAACTCAACACCGAGGTCCATCTCGGATATCGGCCGGTTGGCCCAATGGCAAGGCGTCTGACTACGAATCAGGAGATTCTGGGTTCGACCCCCAGGCTGGTCAAGTTAGCTTTTGCCGTGTGCGGCAACAACATCTTTTTTGTGCTCTACGCCATCATGATGCTTAGGGCACAGTTTTAAGTGGAAACAGGGGAGACCCCCACATGAACCGTCTTCATTGCTTGGAGGTGGGCTCCGCGGAGCACGGTTCGTTGGTTGTCTTTTCCTTTGCTCTGAGCGGAAAGCTTGCGCTCACCGTATCGGCGTATCGCAGAGGATGTGACGGCGGGAGTTGTAGGGGAGGACCGGCATAGCGAAACGGCGGACGCGTACGGATATGTAACGCAACACAACCTCGTTTACGCGGCCGCGTCGCAGCCGAGCCCCAGCGTCGCGCAACGTGCGTCACTCAACTGGCTTCGGAGGCTCGTTCGCGTCATGGTTGAATCATTGGGCTCATTTACAAGGCAACACTACAGACAATGCGAGACCGAAGGCGCGTAACGCCGCAACCTGATCGTGATAAGGATCTGGGGAACAGGCACTCGGAGGGCAAGGAATACTCGCATCCCGTCGGCACCACCGCTCCGTCGGCGACCCGTGGCGGCCGGCAACACCGCGGACCCCCTGGTAAGCGGTCTCGGCTTGTGGGAGGGGGACGGCTTGGCTGGTTTGCTCGCCCGCCCGCCGCCAGCGCACACACTTCTCCAGCAACTGTCAACTTTCAAGTCGACCGTCCCAGGGGTGTCTTTGACAGTTCTCCGGGATTGCGGCAGGGGCTCTCTGTTGCTCTGTGGCTTGGCCCCCTCCTCGGCAGACAACCTCGGGGGCTTTTACGACCGCCGGTCACGTATTGGGCCGTGGGTCGTGAGACGAGCGCCGTGGAGTCGTGGGGGAGAGAGTCTTGGACGAGCGGGCGGGCTGCGGAATATTATGTCGTGAGGTGCTGCCAGCACCGCCGCGCTCCCCCTAGGAGCACGTTGACGTCGAAGAGGCAGGTCGTGGCTCGGGAATACTGTGCCGTGGAGGCTCGTCGAACAAAACGACGGCAATACGCCGGACATGGACGATATCAAAAAGGCCGAACATGTTGGCCGTGGTTATGAAGGCGCCGCGACGAGCTCAAGGCACAAACGGCACATCTTCAATATAAGCCAGACGATCAACAAGCCAGCGCATAAAGCAAAATCAAACTCTAATGATTCTCTCTCGGCAAGTGGAACCACTCTGTGCCCTCTGATCCTGGACAATAACCAATCTCTCAGCGGTGCCTGACTCGTATTTCGACCGGGGTGCTGGTTTCAACCAGGTCCCAGGGATCATGCAGAGCCCCACACGTAATTGAGAAATTCCCCTGGCTAGCAGCGGAGAAGAGAGAGCCAAAGAGCCAGCCCTCTGAGGGAGATTCGATCACGACAGTCGGACAGACGTCAACGACCGACGGGGGGAGGCCTGGAGGAGCGCGGATGGAGGGAGCCAGGTTGCTCCCTCCGACAGCTGGGTCCAGAAAGTGCCCCTAATCCCGCCGTGGCCGAGTCTCCGGGTCCTCTCCCCTTTGGGGCGGGACGTTCGACGAACTGAAGGTCCCAAGGATGATTTGTCGTTTGATCAGTAAACTGGCACCCGTGCCGTCTACACCATCTCCCATCCATGTCCTAGATTTCCCAGGCAGGCCAACCCGCGCTCACAGTGACGCGGAAACCCGTTGGTCCCTTTTCCTCGCTCTGACCCCATAATCCTCTGGGTGCTGCTCTCTTGCCCGCCCCTCCTCGTCCTCCACATTTGCCTACCTAAAACTCTTTTCTTTCGTCCCATTGTTGACCGGTTCACCCGTCCCTGAAACTACCCACTGCGCTCCGGTGAACGAACGATTGAACGTCTGAAGTAACCGCTCGAGAGAAGGAAACGAAGACGAGAAGGAGGAGATTCCGATGTTGACGAGAGACGCGACCTTGGGGTTGTCTGCATCATCGTTTTGCTAGGCAAGAAAACACCATCCACGAAAACATTAAACAACAAACCCCCGAAGCCCGTTCGACGCGAGCGAGCGTCGAACAAGAAACGAAAAAACCGCCGAAGATGTCCCCGAGACGCCGGGCCCGAGCCCTCCAGCCGTCGTCGCTTCTCCTATCATACCTCGCGTCCGCCGCCAACGCCGCGTTCACAAATGACTTCTCAGCCTACCCCTTGGCGGCGCGGCCATGCCTCGACTCGGCGGGAGCGTCGTCCGGATGCACCGGCAACACGGTGACGGAGATGAATCACTGCCTCTGCGGGAACGGCGGCAACTTCGTGCTATCCACGGCTTCCTGCGTGGCGCGGACGGCCAAGGATGAGCTGGACGACGTGTACGAGATGCTACTGACGTCCTGCACCGACTCGAAGACGCCGCTGGGCGTCTCGCAGGCGCAGTTCCTCAACGCCGGGGAGGAGGAGGACGATGACGACAAGACGACTGCAAAGACGAGTAGCACCGCCGCCACATCGTCTAGCACAACCTTTGCAACTTCAGTGACAACACCGTCGAGCGCACCGGCCTCGACGACGTCGTTCATCCCCCTGACGACGTACAAGAGCGTGGCGAATGGGGTGACGGTGACGGTGACGCGGGGGATCGAGACGGTCCCGACGGGGACAAACGTCGGGAAGGAAGGGAGCAGCGCCGCCCCGGACCCCAGCGCGAACGAGGGGAGCAGCGATGACAATGGACTCTCCAAGAAGGCCCTCGCGGCCGGCGTCGTCGCGGGAATGGCCTTCATCATCGCCGGGCTCGCGTTCCTGTGCTACCGCAAGAGGAAGCAGCGCAAGGAGCGCGCGGCGGGCGCCGGGGCTGGCGGCAAGTTCGCGGCGCTGTCGAGCGCGACGAGCCTCACGACGATGAACTCGCCGCCTCCGCAGGGAGCGACTCCGACGCACTACGGCGGCGAGCAGACGCCGGGCTCGGCGGGCGTGATGCACATGGCCGCAGGTGCCGCGGGCGCCGCTGCGCATTGGAATCAGCAGCAGCAGCAACAACAACACCAGAACGGTAACCTGAGCCCGCAGTACTGGAACCAACAGCAGCAGCAGAACGGCCAGCAGAACGGATCGTGGCCTTCCCCGACGCCGAACTCGAACGGGCCAACGGGCACTTGGGGGGGCGTCTCGCCCGTATCGCAGTATCCCCCGGGATCGTCGGGAGGCGTGTCGTCGATGCATAACGGAACGTGGAACGGACAGGCCGGGACGATGAGGGACGGCACATGGAATGGCCAGGCGCAGAATGGAACGTGGAGCGCTCACAACGGGCCTCACCAGGACGGGGCGTGGACCGCGCAAGCCGTCGTAGGCGCAGCTGCTTCCGCTCCTCACCCATCGAATAACTCGCAATTCCCCGTCTTCGAGCTCCCCGGAGACCATACTCAGGCCGTCGAGGCCGACTCGACGCCGATAGGTCCGGCACAGCCGGCACCAGTACAACAACAACAACAACAACAACAACAACAACAGCAATACTACCAACAGCAACAACACCCTCCTTTATCATCAATACAATCAACACCACAACTATCGACGGCGCATCCGGTGCAGCCGACGCCCGCGCACCACGGGATGTCCAGGCAGATCGACGACGCGCTGCAAATATCACGAGTAGAACTACCGCCGCCGCGGTACACGGCACCATCATCAGAATGGGTCAGCGAGGACAAGAAGCTGGGATGAAAGACGATTATGGGGTGAAAGAAAAGGGAGGAAAGAAGGAAATGAAACCGCCCTCTTGGCGAGATAGCTTTTCAGCATAATGATATTTTCTATATTCTTGTAATACTAGACTTTCTGGCATCGCTGCCGAAGAGAACTGACTATTGAAACCTCTGAGCATTTGTCAGTCCAAATCAATCTTTCTGGGGTGGTGGGGGGTGGTGAGTGGTAAGTGAGAGAGAGTGAATGAAATGAATACAGCGAGCGAGTGTGTTTGCCGGCTGCAAGTCGCACCTCCAAAAAAATCAATACTGCATGGCAATAGCAGCCAGCATGCAGACAGATGCGCGTATCTGCTTGACCATGCGATCTACTTACTCTGTAGAAACTAGAATGATCAATCAAATAAGTAGACCAGCAAAAACATATTGGGCGAATCAGTTGCTGTAAATGGCAAAAGACAATGTCCTCGGGGAGGCTCGAACTCCCGACCTTTGGATGTCCCTGATCTTTGCCCGGGTCATATTGATTCGTAATATGAGACCAACGCTCTACCGACTGAGCCACGAAGACCTTGTTGGAAATCATTTATCAAAACGTATATAAGTAGCTAGAGCCCCACCCCCTCATCCGCTAGCTAGCTGCCAGAACACTCAAACACAGCGCAATGTCGACGACTTGTTTGTTCTTGAATGGTCTATCCTCCAGAAGATTAAACGGGAAGATTTGCCGTTCTTTTCCTGAGTTTCCCTCCTTGAGATGAACTCTTTATTGAACGGCCAAGGTCGTCGCATCATCAGACAAAGTCTCCCCGCTCTTCGGCCACGAGAACAACCAACGAAGCTTTCTGATAAATGGGAAAAGATGGTTAAAACGGGTATGGCATACGCGAAAGCCCAAAATCAATTAGGTTAAAATAAAACTCTGCGACAAAAGACTCAAAGAGTAAAATAAGGTAAGCAAGCTACAGTCAGCAGCCCGTCCCTGGACTGACTCCATAACCCCTGCATCAGTATCCAAGACAAAACTCCAAAACTCGAATGACCTCAACACCTTCACTTCTTCATCGACGGGGAGGCCGCTTGTCAGCCTTACCCAGCCACAGTCATGCCGTCTTTCGTGTCCCGAACGCGCGTCTCAACGCCGCTCAGATCCAATGAATCCTCTTCCGGGGTTGGTTGATTGGGGGCGCTGCCTTGGCCTGCGGCTGAGCGCTGCTGCTGCATAGAGGCGGCGCAGAATTCCTGCCTAGACGAAGAGACATGGGAAAGTCGGTTCCCCCAATCAATGTCCGCGTTGCATCGCTTCGGCTAAGTGGAAGATCGCTTCCATCGTCATCCCACCATCTCACCTTCACCACCACACACATATCCGACCAGTTCGTCGAAGGGTCGGGTACCCTTGCCTCCGTGGATTTAACCATAAACCGCCCCCTCCATCCAACGACCGTCCCGAGCTTGATTGAGTCCGAGTCCTTTGGACCGATTGCCGTAGTGTTCAAACCCATTGGCCACCTGCTAAGAAATTCCTCGCCACGATGATGTCCGGATTCTCCTCCGCGGCCGTAACGTCCGGCTGCGACGACATCTCCCATCGCGCCCTCGCGACGTCGACGGAGCTCGATGTCCTCCTCAAAGGCATCGACCCCGGGAGCATGGCTGCCCAGCACCTCATCTCCCTCTCGGCGAAGCTCGACCAGTTCAAGCAGACCGCCGAGCAGCTGCGCCAGGCCCTAACCGGCGCCTCCGCCATGTCCCCGGGCCTCCGGAATGCCCTCGCCGTCTCCGTCCAGCCATGCGCCGACGCCGCCGCCACCGTTGACAAGCAGATCCGGCGGCTCGACCCGGCCAATGTGACGGGCATCAACCCGGAGGTCGTCCTGCAGTATGAGACCTACCACACGGCGCACACCCGCCTGTTCATGCAGTTCATTTCAGTTCTTCACGTGTGAGTCCGGTGAATCGCCGCCGCCGTTGTGAGCCTTGCCACTAAACCACGCCTCCAGACCTACGGTGCCCGAGCAGGACGCAAGGCTCTCCGCTCCCGACGGACACAGGCTGCTGGAGAGCGCCATCGAAGCCTCGCAGATCGTTCTCACCCGCTGTGACATCCTAGACGGATCGGCCGAAGCCAGCCACTCGGCGACGGGCAATGCAGCCGCCGCCGACGAGGTATCTCAACCAGGCGAGTTGCCGCCAGACTACAGCTCCGGGAAGCCGGACAAGGGAAAGAAGAAGGCCACGGGCCAGTTCTTCTCGTCACTGACCAACTCCTTCAAGGCCATGACCGCCGGCCTCCGGTCGAAGCCCGAGCCCATGGTCATCGCCACGTGCCAGGCGGCCAAGGACGGCGACGTCGGCCACCTCAAAGGCTTCGTCGCCCAGGGCGTCAACATCAACGGCCAGAACGAGCAGGGCTACACACCTCTCATCTGCGCCATCCGCGGAAACCAGCTCGCGGCCGTCGAGTACCTCGTCACCGCCGGCGCTGACAAGTCCGCAAAGGACTCGGTGGGCGGCAAGCGGAAGCCGCCGGTATTTCATGCCGCCGAGTGTGGCTTCGTGCCGATCGCCGAGTACCTGATCAGCCAGGGCGCAAACATCAAGGAGTGCTCATGGAGCGGCCAGGCCTACTTCATCGACGTCGCCAACTGCGAGCACCTAGACATCGTCCGCCTCTTCCTCTCTCGCGGCTGCGACCCTAAGACGACGTCCATCAGCGGCCGCTCCGTCTTCATCCACGCCCTCCAGAACGGCAGCCTCCCGCACATGAAGCTCCTCCAAGAGTACGGCGCCGACGTCAACGCCCGCGACATCACGGGCCAGCCGGGCTTGCACATGGCCCTCGGCCAGAACCGCCTCGACGTCGTCTCCTGGCTCCTCGAGCACGGCGCGGACCCGAACGTGATGGACCTCACGGGAAACACCATGATCGTCTCGGCGCTGCACCGCAAGAACTACGAGCTCGTCAAGATCCTCCTCACCCGCGGCGCGGACCCCAACGCCACGGGGCTCATGGGCAAGGGCGTCCTCTGGACGATGCTGCAGAACAAGGACATGGAGGACGGCGTCAAGGCCGACCTCGTCAAGGCCCTGCTCGACCGCGGCGCCGACCCGAACCAGACCGACAACTGGGGCGAGTCCATCATGTCGCTCGTCGTGACGCTCGGCAACACAGACCTGCTCCGCACGTTCCTCGCCCACGGCGGCAACCCGAACAAGCGCATCAAGGACGACACCTTCCTCCTCTACGCCATCGATCGCGGCCGCCTGGAGCACGCGAAGATGCTGCTTACGCACGGAGCAGATGTCAACGGCGCGGATGCCAAGGGTAGGCTCCCGCTGACGGAGGCCCTGCAGATGGATAGCAAACCTCTCATCGAGCTGTTGCTCCAATTTGGCGCCGACGTGAACAAGATGGGGCCTGTCAAGCCGCTGGCGCTCGCAAGACTGACAGGGAACAGGGAAATTGCGCAGCTGCTTACTGAGAGGGGCGCTGAGGCTCCGAAGAGGCGGACGTTCGAGGCCGCGCCCCCGACTCCGGTGACCCCGGCGGCTCCGAGAAGAGCGAGCGGTGCCCCCGCGCAGGGCGGGCCGAGTCAGGGTGATATGCCGCCGCCGTACACGGAAGCAAGCGTTGAAAAGGGTGCTGCGTCGTCTGCGACACTGAGGTGATGATTTCTTTATTGAGGCGTTGGGCGATACTGGGCAGTGCTATGCGTGATGAATATTTCCATAATGATGTGCTTTCGGGGAGGACAGTATCATTTTGACTCTACACTTAATGTCCTTTCTTCAGCCTGCTAGGACAAACGATTGGGACTGACGATGGGAAGGCGTAACAGGACATACTATGACATAGAATTCAACTAATCATATACTTATTACTTCCAAAACTGCCCAAGGTCCAGGATGGCAGACGGGAGACCGTCCTGGTTGCCCATCTGCTCCACGATGGAGAGGAAGTCGTCAGACGAAATGCCGACGCTGTCCAAGAACTCTGCGTTGTTCGGCGTTTCCGAGGTGCAGAAGAAAGACTGCGACTCGCTGAGTGTGGTCAACGACACTAAATCAGGCTCGCTGGCGACTGCAACTGAATCTCCTGGAGGTGCTTCCGCAGGCGCGGACTCTGGTTGCACCGGACGCACGCCCGGCTCCGCGGACCACGAGGAGAACTCGGCAAAGAGAAACTCGAGGTGCAGAAGCTCCGCTCTGCGCACCTCTGCCACGGCGTTGCCCTTGAGGACCATATCGTCCAGGATCGCGTGTGCCTCGAGGCTGTGCGTTGGTACGTCCACGCCCACCGCCGACGGGAAGAGCGCGTTGGCGATGGTTAGGTGGATGGCGGCGCCGTAGGCGTACTCGAGGTCGAACGGTAGAAAGACCTCTACTCCCAGCACGTAATCAGTCAGTAGTTTCATGGAGCTGTTAGATTGCTTGCTCACCGATCAGGCTGTCTTCAACGGACAAGATCTGCAGGGTCTTGACAGCGGACTTAATACCAGTAGACATCAGTGGCGTAAGAGGGGTCAGAAAGCTTCCAAGATCTTGAGCCCCTTCGCCGAAACTGTCCAGCTGTTGTTTCAGAGCTGAGAGAAATAGAGGTCTCGTGGCCATGATAACGCACTGTTCATATCAGAACGGAGGTCTTGGCTTGAGACGAGCGCCGGGACGAACCTGATGGTAGAGCAGAGTGATGTCTCTTGTCCCTCTGGACATGGTATCCACCGAGGTCTGGAGCTTCGCTCGAGTAATTCTCTCAATCTCTTGAGCATGACCGGCAAGTGTGTGCAGTATGTTTCGTGTCTCTTCGAGGAACTCGCCCAGGGGTGTTCTCTCTGATTTGTAGACGGCTACCCAAGGCAATTAAAAACAAGCCTATGAGAAGAGACTGGTACCTACTGGTGATGATCGAGGATAGCAGGTGAGACAACTTCACTCGAAGGGCAAGAGTTGCATCTTGCGGGGAAGAATCGCTTGGAGAGTCGAGCAGCGTGGTGATGTCCATGTCCTGAGTGTTCATCGGGACTCCCAAGGAGCATGAAAAGTGCCGATCCATGATGTACAGCGTCCACCACAGATTGCGACATCGGGATACGGTGTCTGAGCCTAGGACGTCCTCGGGCAGTTGCGTATGCAGTCCCTCGAGCTGTGCTATACGAATGGCTTGAGCCACCTGCGAAGTTGGGCGAATGTCAGCCGTAACATCTCATAGCAATGGGACGGACTCACGTATAGCTGGGCCGACTCCCTCTGGTAGATCGAGTACAGATACAGCCCTGCCAGCGCCAGTACCTCAATCACCATCAGGCTATCCTTCCACAATCGTGTGGGGTCCGGCAGAAGGGCCATCGCGCGCACAAAAAACTTGGACCCCGGCGGCTCCTTGGGGTTCCTAGGCCGGGACAGAAAGGCCTGCCCAAAAGAAAGAACCAGCAAGAAGTGAACAAACCAGAGTCGAGACTCCGCCGCCTTCTTCGCCGGGTTCCCGTGGTAAAATTCCTCGACATTTTGCACAAACGACGTCTCGTCGAGGAACTGGTAGCTCTGACCGAGGTGAAACTTGACGGTGCTGTAGAGGTAGAGAGCGTGCTCGATGGGAGGCAGACCAGTAACGTCGGGCGGGTCGTCGTCTGGCGCGGCGCTCCATCTGAGGGGGTAAATATCGTCGTTCAGGAAGCTGGGAGCACTGAAGGGCGTCTCAAGTTGGAGCTTTTCGGCCATCATCAGTGTGAGGCGGGCGGTGAAGGACCATGTTGATGAGGGAGCCAGCCAAACTGTCGTTCGTCTGTCAGCTTCGAGAAGACTGGGGCAAGAGGTGAGGAGGCATACTCCAGTTGCGTTTGTTTCGATGCGTGTTCTTGATTGTGGTCGAGGGCAAGGTGAAGGGGCTCGTATAAACACACCGCGACTGATCATGAGTCCGACCGGATCTTGACTCTCGTTGACCCGACGAGATGGTGATCTCTGTGTCTGGTTACACACTTGCAAGGAAGAGAGCGGACGGAAAACACACCGTCATCCTGGTTTTCACACCCAAAAGCCTCATCTGAGGATCGTTTGCTCCCGACCGGATACGTATCTGAGGGACATCCTCGTCGTTCACGAGTGCCCCTGACACAGCCGGATCTCAGTCAGTACCAAGTCCAAAATACCGATTAAACTGTACTTGTAACTCACCTTTCTGAAGAAGACGCAACTATGATACTCCCATCGGAAAACCTGCACCTCACGAGACGTCGCTTGCAATTCGCACATGGCTCGTCTCCGGTACATTTGATCTTGCTCTGGCGGCACGCAATGCATCTTCACTCGCAACATCAGCACACATCGTCTGAGAGATGCAGAGAGACTTACGCGTTTGCCGTGCGTCTTGATTTACGCCTCTCGGCGTTCATGGTTGGCAGGCTACCTCGTTGAATGATGGCAAATGATATGAAGGGTGATCTGACGCCTTTCACCTGGTACGATGATACAGAACTGAAGCTAAGTATCACACAAATCAACATCCTCAGATAACGATCTAACCTCGTGAGGAGGGTCACACATGCAAAGGAACGGCATGCACGGCGACGCTTGCCGGTTGGTGGGGAATGCGGGGGAGATGCTGATAGTGGGATGGTCCATGTCTGTACCCCGCGGGAAGCCTCCGGACAAGCTTTTGACCTCGAAGCGCGAGGAAAATGGGTCATGACACATCGTGATACCAACCAAAAGATCTAAAGACGTTCATGTATGGGCAGCCTTGACAACATGCATGGCCGTTACGTGTCTGTCTCGTTGGTTTACGCCCCTCTCGTGCCCCAACACCTCCCAATAGCACTTACAATGACAATAGGCAGTAGCAACGATGACGGACGACAGGGGCGACGACGGATAATAGTAAGAATAATAGACAATAGTAAATGGTAGTAGGCTGGAACAATCAGAGGCATGTAAAATTCTCGTTATAGCGGCCGGGAACCCCAATAACCTGCTGCGTGGTGAGACAAATCGAGCCTGTGCCTGCGAAACATCGTTCGGAGCAGATTAAACCCGTAGGGCAACCAAACCCGACTGCCGAATTGTTTTCACATCTCCAAAACCAAGAGCCCAGCAATAGCGACTTATCTCGCCGTATCCTCTTGCCAGGAATGGTTCTTCTAGACGGCGTGAGGCGTCTGGAGTGTAGGTGCTGCTGCAGGGTGTTGGAGAGCTACAGGGATCGGGAACAGGGATCGGCTGGGCATCACACAGCCGGACCGTTATCTCGGCAACTGGGGAAGCCCAGTTGGCTCTCATTGATATGACCGTAATCGGGAATGTTGATGAGACAAGACACGTCGAAGGCTTGCTGTGATGATCATGAGACGCAAGATAATGCGGCTTGGCACTTGGGTTTTGAGGTCGGGAGAGACTATCGGCTGATACCTCAACGTCTTGATTGTGAACAACGGCGAATGAATCGTTTCAACTTCCTTTGGGGTGATTCTGGAAAAGAACGCAAGACCAGATGCTTCGATTCATTGACACAATGAATAGTATCGAAGATCGCCGAGTCGGTATCTAGGGAGGCAATCAGCGAGCTTGTTCGCGTCATTATTGGCCGCGATGGTCTGGACCTCAAGACACTATCGTTGTCAAAGCTCTTCCAGATCTTGATCGAAGCCGCGACGCGGTGGGTTGCCCAGCTTATCTTTTGAGCCAGGTAGGTAGTTCTCAACTGATTAACCCGAGAGTGTCAATCGAGTAAGTGCGATTTATCGTGAATCCGATTATCGACAGGCGCATCCCTGATGCATACATGATGCGGAAAATCCGGGGAAGAGCGGTCCAGAAAATCCGTAACGACGTGTACATGAGTCAGACTAGGAAACGTGACAGCTTCTAACATAAGAAAAAACGATAGTCGAGACGGAAGATCCCTGGATGACACGAGCGAGAGCCATGTGTTCGTCAACGGTCATGGTTGCGGCGTCCGGCCCGGCCCAGAATACGGCCGGGGACTTCCAGTCGCCGCACCGCCGCATTCCCGCATCGGAGTGCTACCCTCCAGCCTCAACTGCCGATTCCGTATTGGATTTAACTTGGTGACCGCAGCGCACGAGGCAAACAGTAACTGGTCTGACGTCCGTTGTGAAGAGCCAATCCGGATGCACCATCTAACGTTTTGTGTTTGCTTCAGCTTGTCGACAGAGTCTGACTGCGCGTCTCCGGGTGTGCCGGGAAGGAACCTACCGCAGCACTGGAACTTTCACAGTCGATGAATGAACGAGCATCAAGAGCAGAATTGTGGTTTTCGATGCAGAAGCTGTCTGTCACAAGTCGGTGTCAACACCGACCTCGGCCGACACATCAGCAGTAGACCGAGAGCAGAAACAATTCGTATTCCCGACATGGAGACGTAGGAGCTCTGTGTAGGAGCTGCAGCACGTTTGCGTATCTCCCCGTTTCACGACCGATCTCGGTGGAGCTCGCAGCTAGCTGTTCCGGGGAGGGATCAACACCCTTCCAGCTCCCCTGCAGAGGCTCTCGCAGTACCGCATGCCGGCATTCACTTGAGGCGCTTCCACGGACAACAACATGCTGTTACCTGCAAGACAAACACAACACAGATTATCATGCAACGTTCATAGCTTTTTCTCCGAACGTTTGAGCTCACTGCAGTGTCAGAATGGTTGCTTCGTCCATCAACTCTAATGAAAGCAGGCAGCGTATGCTAACGTGACGTAGGGGGCCCTAGAAAGCTCCGGCATCGACGATGTCCAATGACAGGGGCCTGTCCGCGGACAGTCCGTCCGTCAGCCCAGCCGCTTTCGCTCCCTTGGAATGCCCCTAGAGAGCTCCGGGGCAGGCCTTACTACAGCTTTGAGCTTGTAGCACAGCAGAGTTTGTTACCGAAGTCGACATTAGGTTTCCGCAGGCCCAACGTCACCAGCTGCTTCTCAGTGGCTCAGTTGTTTACTGCCGCACTCTTGAAGCTGAGTTTGTAGTATGTTCCTTGACATGTGCAAACAGACATTGGACACCACCACCAGTCCCTCATTAACTCGCTACAGAGTCCCCGGTGGGATTCGATGAGCTTCTTCATCGGCCTCCGTGCGGGGAAGAAAAGGGGTCCAGCTGCGGCAACGAGGGTTCGATCGGCCGTGTCCGGTTAGCTGCAACAGACGAGTATCCCATCATCATCACCACCGTGGCGCATTCGGATTCAGGGGGCTATTGTGGCGGACACGTTCCTCAAGGCCCCCAACAACGACCCTCACTCTCCCCATCTTCCGCTTTGCTAACGCTACGTGGCAAGGGGGCCCGAGAGCGCCCAGCCTTTCCGCGTTCGTTTCCATCCAAAGAGCCGTGCCGATATCCGGGGCTGTGTCTGCGGGGTGGGCCGTGAACCCTGACGCGGTGATCCCGATTGGACCGAAAAGAGGATAACGCGCGGACATTCTGAGTCGAGACTTCATCAGCCTCTCCCCACTATGGCGGCGGTGTAAAAATATCACAAGCTTTCC
The DNA here is from genome assembly GCA_014235955.1 of Colletotrichum sojae. Classification (NCBI taxonomy): domain Eukaryota; kingdom Fungi; phylum Ascomycota; class Sordariomycetes; order Glomerellales; family Glomerellaceae; genus Colletotrichum; species Colletotrichum sojae. The sequence goes on along the minus strand of WIGN01000221.1, from coordinate 29,955 downwards.
AATCGACCCATTCGTTGTTATTCATCCATTCATTGTTAGATGCTCTTAGGATAGTTTATATAAGGCAAACTCTTTCCCCGCACGCCTCAAACATGAAAGATCGTCATTATCACCAACTTCACTCTACACACATACACACCGTCACTTCCTAACACATTATGTCCTACTACAACAACAACCAGGGCGGCTACGGCCAGCAGGGCGGTGGCTACGGCGGCCAGCAGGGCGGTGGCTACGGCGGCCAGCAGGGCGGTTATGGCCAGCACCACGGCGGCGACCGTCCCGGTCCTGGCGGCGAGGCCAACTCCTACTACCAGGACGGAAACAACTCCCAGCAGCACGGTTATGGCCAGCCCCCTCAGCACCACCAGCAGAACTTCTCTCCTCCCCCTTACCAGAACCAGAATGACTCCTACGGTGGCAACAACCAGGGCTACCGCAACGACGGCCCTGGTGGCTACGGTGGCCCCGGCGGTCCCCAGGGAGAGGACGGAGAGCGCGGCCTCGGTGGTGCCCTCGTTGGAGGTGCCGCTGGCGCCTTCGGAGGTAACAAGATTGGCGGCAACTTCGGCCACAGCAAGTCTAGCACCGTCATCGGCGCCCTCGCCGGTGCCTTCGCAGGCCACAAGATGCAGGACGGCGTCTCCGACTGGAAGGACAAGCGCGACGAGAAGAAGGAGGAGGAGAAGCGCAGGGAGGAGGAGGAGAGACGTAGAGAGGAGGAGGACAGACGCAGACGTGAGGATGAGAAGCACCGCCACCGCCGCTCCCACTCCCGCTCCCGCTCGCGCTCCCGCTCTCCCCCGCGCCACCGTAGCGGCGGCAATTTTGCCGGCGGCTTCTCTGGCTCTGCCCGCGACATCCGCCTTGACGCCCACGGCGACTACAACCTGCGCGCCTCGTGCAAGCGCCGCGACGGCTCGTGGCAGGAGAGCACCATTAGCCTGAACCGCATCCTTACGAATGACCAGGGCAGCTTCCGCTGGCACTCTGGCGGCGGCGGCGGCGGCTCCCAGAGCTACACCGTCCAGCAGGGTGACACTCTCCGCAACATCGGAGACCGCTTCGGCACGAGCTGGGAGGAGATTGCCAGGCGCAACAACATTTCCAACCCCGACCAGATCTGGCCCGGCCAGAACCTACAGATCGGCGGCGGCGGCGGAGGCTCCGGCGGCAACTTCGGTGCCTCAGCTCGTGACGTCCGTCTCGTCGACGGTGGTCAGAGGCTCGAGGCCGAGCTGTCCCGCAACGGACAGTACGTCCGCAGCTCCATCAACCTGGATGAGAGAATTGCGAACAACGACGGCACGCTGGTGCTGGTGTAAGAGATTATATGAATCGGGAGCGAAGATGAAAAAACTAAGCGTCATGAATTGGATTGAATTTTGAGCGATGTCACAATAGATGACCAAAGATTTATCAGAATAGTGGTCTCGGAAAAGAGACTGAAGCATTATTCTCTTGTATCTATGAGTTCTTCGTTATGCTTGTAAGACCTGATGTTGAAGCGGATCCTTGGTGTAAGCCAGGCTCATGCGATCCTTCCCCTCAACCTCATTCTCATTCTCACTCTCACTTCACTCACACCTCCGCCCCCACCCTCAACTTCACACGAGGATCGTTTGAGTCGCTGTCCTATAAATGCGCGAGACCGCCGGTTACAATCATTTTGATCGTCAAATAATCCTCCATGCCATATTTGCTTCCTTCGCGGCCCATGCCAGAGTGCTTCACGCCTCCAAATCTGCGTTTGTTAGCATTGTTCCACATGAGCTCGCGTGAGGGTTACTTACGGCGCTGCAGCATCCGAGATGACTCCCGTATTGATGGCAACCATGCCAAACTCCAACTGCCCCGATACGCGATGCGACCTGGCCAGATCGTTGGTCATGAGATAAGACGCGGGTCCCACCTCTGACTTATTAGCCCTCTCAATGACCTCTTTCTCAGTCGCAAACTTCATCAACGCCGCAATGGGCCCGAACGTCTCTTCCTGCGCCACCTTCATCTAGTCGTTGGCGTCGCCCAAGACGGTGAGCTCGTGGAAGTTCCTGCCCAAGGACGGCAGACGCCTTCCACCAGAGAGGACCTTTGCCTTCTTGCCCACAGCGTCTCTTATGTGCTCCTCCACCTTGTCGACACCGTTGGTCAGAGGCCCGTGGGTGACGGACGCGTCGGTCCCGTGGCCAACCTTGATCTTCTCGACTTCCTCCACCAGTCGCTGGGCGAACCTGTCGTAGATGCCCTCCTGCACGAAAACCCGGTTGGCGCAGACGCAGGTCTGCCCTGTGACTTTGAACTTGGCCACGAGCAGGCTGGAGACGGCGGTTCCGAGATCCGCATCGTCGAACACGATGAACGGGGCATTGCCTCCCAGCTCGAGGCCTAGCTTCTTCAGTGTATCGCTTGACTGCCTCATTAACAACTTGCCGACCCTCGTCGACCCCGTGAACGAAATCTTCTTCACGATGTCCGACTCGCACAGAGCCAGACCCAGCTGCGGCGTGTTTTCTAAGGCCGTGACCACGTTGAGGACCCCGGAAGGTATTCCCGCACGCTCAGCTAGGATGGCCAGGGCATTAGACGAGAAGGGTGTGATTCAGTCCGACTTCATAACAACCGTACACCCAGCCGCCAGCGCGGCAGCGACCTTACGGGCTCTCATGGCCAGGGGGAAGTTCCACGGAACGACTAACCCACAAACGCCGACGGGCTCCTTGACGACGTAGGTTCTGTGTGTCGGCCTGCTGTGCGGGATGACATCCCCATACGCCCGGGGTGCCTCCTCGGCGAACCACTCGAAAAAGCTAGCAGCGAAGAGCACCTCGCCCTCGGCGTCGCCCTTCGCCTTGCCGTTCTCTGCGGTGATGATCCTGCCTATGTCCTCCTTGTTGTCAACCAGTAGCTCGAAGATGCGTCTGAGAATCCGCCCGCGTTCTCGGCCGGATCTTGACTTCCACGCTGGAAAGGCCCTTGCGGCCGCCTCGATGGCCTTTTGAAGGTCGTCGATGTTCGACTCGGGGCATGTTCCGATCAACTCTTCTGTTGCGGGGTTGAAAACCTGAAATGTCTTTTTGGATGCTGATGAAACCCATTGTCCGTTGACGTAGGCCTTCTCGACGAAGAGCTTGGGATCTTTCAGGCAAGATGGGATCGTCATGGTGAAGGGCGAAAAGCTCGAAAGGGCAAAAATGAGAGAGATGTTGACCGTCGTGTCGACGTCGAACAGACAGGTTTTCACTTGGAGCTTATCTCTCTGAGCTCACGCCGTCGTCAACCATTGCCGACTTGGATTTTGCCCTCCGACGACAGGTGATAGAGCCGGCACCCGATCCCGGCTGATCTGTCCGCATTCAGTAAAACAAATGAGATCCGGCTCTTCCCCGCAGATGCAGTGCAGGGAGGTGAGCCCGGGGGATGCATGTCTCGGCGCTGGTGGGGTAAGCGACCAGGATCGGGAGCCCCTCGGGTCGGCGCACAACCAGGGGGAGAGATATCAGAAAGCCGTGGTTGCTCAGGAATCCAAGACCCGAGGAGGAAAGTCCCTATGAGCAATGAAAACGAGGGATGAAGGTTGTTCACAAGGTAAGTCACACGTGAGCGGGCATGGTTCCGGCGTGCCGTGGACACCATCTCTCACGCGCGGGCGGTATCACGGCATGATTCAGAGTTACGAAGTCACCTCGGGACGGGATGCTATCAGGTGGCCAAGGGGGCCAATCATGGTAGCCTCCGCACACCAAATTGGCTTTCGGGGTAGTTCCATGAGGTCTGGACCGCCGCGCCGTTATCGCTCGACCAGATGATATCTATATCAATGGGCTGTCGTGAACGAGGTACGGCATTGGGCAGACTGAAGCACCAAAATCATCAGAATCGTAAACAACATCATAGTCACCGAGCACCAGCAGCCACTGGGACCTCCTCTTCCAACACAATCCAACCTTGACACCAAACGCAAACATGGCTGAAGTTATTCCAACGCCCTCGCCTCTCGCCAACCTGAAGTTCAAGCCCATCATCAAGGACGAACTCAAGTCAACTCCCGCCTCCAAGCCCGCATCCTTCGACCCCGAGAAGCATCTGGCTTTCGTCCAAGAACCCAAGAAGCTCACTCTCAAAGATGTTTCTCTACCCGAAGACATCGGGATCTCCCCCATCGCCTGCTCGGAACCATTCCCCCTCTTCACCGAGGACGCTATCCGGGCCATGAGGCAGGAGATCTTCACGACGGAAGTATGGGAGAATTGCCTCCACAGCACCTCCTTTGCCCCTTGCCAGCTGCGAGGTCACTGCCCCAAGTATATCAACCCCCAAGACCCGTGAAGTCCATGGACTGACGACGCGAACGCATACAGGTACGCACCATTCATGAACCAGGCTTGGAACAACCCCAAGACGCTGGAGGTCATCTCCAAACTCGCCGGCGTGGACCTGATCCCGAACATCCAGTACGAAGTCGGCAACATCAACATCTCGATCCAGAAGCCAGCCGATGACAAGACCACGGCGCAAACCGAGGGCAATGACAACATTTCCGTGACCAAATGGCACTACGACGCCTTTCCTTTCGTCTGTGTGGTCATGATGAGCGATGCGACCAACATGCAGGGCGGCGAGACCGCTCTCAAGACTGGTACAGGCGAGGTCCTCAAGGTCCGCGGACCGCAGATGGTGAGTTCTCCACAACTGTCCTCAGTCTCTCACTGGTAATATTTCGGTCATATTAACCATCATACCTACATAGGGATACGCGGTCATTCTTCAGGGGAGATACGTCGAGCACCAAGCCCTTGCTGCAATCGGCGGTGCCGAGCGAATCACTATGATCACCTCTTTTCGACCTCGTGATCCATGCGTCAAGGACGACTCGGTGCTTACATCCATCAGACCCATCTCCGAGTTGTCTGAGCTGTACTACCAATGGGTGAAGTACAGGGCCGAGGTGGTGCAGGACCGGCTGAAGGCGATGCTCGAGACTTTGGAGGAGAATCACGAAGTCGGAAAGCAGACCGACGTCAGGGGTATCAAGTCGTTTCTTCAGCAGCAGGAGGAGTACTTGGCAATTACAAACAGGGAGATTGTCGAGACGAGGGAGCCACACCGGGCTTGGGAAGGATATTGATTGTGGACTTTGAATACGCGCTGCCTATATTACCCTAGCTGTTTCGAATGGAACTATTACCAATCTGACAGCCTAAGCATTGAGAAAAAGAAAAATCCCTGAAATCTGTGCAGACGCTCTGAGTAGTCCACCGCTTCAGGTAACGTCAGAAGCTGGCTGTCAAGGGCCACGGTGGTCAGAGTGAGCTTATGAAAAGCGAATATGTCACGACTTAAGGTAGGTTGGTCTTTTTGATGAAGCCCCCCTAATGCCCCCCCCCCCCAATCATACTTTGCTTAGTCGCTGCGTGTGCGCCTTGTGTGCCCTCAACCCTGCTCCAAGGCTTCTACCCCGGTGGTCCGGGTCGTCCCCCGGGTGTACCGGCGGTATGTTGACCTCGGCAATGACCCCAGCACATTGGCTGGCACGGGCTCTTCTTGACGGGCTCTTCTTGACGGGCTCTTCTTGACGGGCTCTTCTTGACGGGCTCTTCTTGACGGGCTCCCGGCCTTCTAAACCTTTCCACCATGAGGCGAAGTTTCTGAGCCGAATATTGAGGCTGTCAACAGCAGGGGAAGAAAGAGCTGTCAAGTTAGGGAAAAGGTAAGCCAATGTCGAGAGTTCGTTTCATACGGCAAACTTACAAGCATGATCAGGTTCATCTGCGACGTTGTTGAAGCATGCTGGGTGGCTGCCAACGATATACAACCCTGGAACTGTAGAACTTTAGCATGGAGATTCCCGCGCGACTTCCATTCTTTTAACCAAGATAGCCTACCTTGCTGTGCTCAGATTTGCAGATGTCTCTCAAGTTATTGAGTTCACCTTGGCATTTTTCCAAGTCGTAAGTAATCGCAAGGACGTCAGAAAGCCGTCCACGAATTGCAAGTTGAAGTTTTTCGTCGTCCACAGAGTTGGAGAGTGGCTCTGCGTGGCGCTCTACGAATCGCGTCAAAGCCGCCAAGCTGCCCGATACATTCTGAATCAGCTGTAGGTGTAAGCCGTCAGTGCGACAGTACCAGTTGTAGTACGACCGTTGGAAGCGACCCTCCACTTCTTCCCCTGAGAAGATCAAGCTATTGTAATGATCCGACTGAAGTGCCGAGTTAGTATTTCGAAGAAAGTACTGTCACATATGCTTACTTGATTCTTGACAGCTTGCCTCAAACGAAAGCAAATATTCTCCCATTCTTCCACGACTCGCTGGACCCGAAAGTATAATATGTGAAGGAAATACTCTCTGGGATCCTTGATCGAAGACCTGTCCGCCACCATAGAACCTGATGAGAGAGGATCAGTGAAGGGTTCATCGCATTCACATTCGTAGCCCCAGTACTCGACACAGTCGGGTGTCTCCACGCAATCATCCATGAAGAATGTGTCCACGAAACAATAAGCAGTCCAATAATTAACCGCTGTACCAGTTACTGAACACGAGGCCTGAGCTTGGTGGAGGTAATGTTGAATGTCCGTCCCGAGGAAGTCAGCGCCAGCTGGGAAGAGGAAGGAGAGATTGGTTGACCGCCGGAGTGGCTGTTTATCGGCGTCGACACGAAGATCTTCTATTGGGTGCGCTTTTTCTGTCCATACAAAATATGGAAGATGGAATTCTAATTTGAAATTCTGGACCTGATAAACTCGTGAACATTACGTCCCTGTGGAGGTAAATCGGATGCTTTTGAAAGTAACGTACAGATCTTGAAATAGCCACATGGATATATGGGCAGAAGATCAAGTATTTGTACATGACCTCTCGTAGAGCCGGTGATTCGTGGCGAAAGCAAGTTGAACTGAGAGCGAGTATCGTCCACGCGTCCAGGTTATTGACGTATCTACCGCGACGTTAGCAAGGTGATCAATCTCTTCACAGGCTAAAGGCGACGGGAATTACATTAGTTACCTCCGAAAAGTAGCTGGACCGCACAAGCGTTCACGGCGTCGGTCATACTGTAGTGAATGTGCTGCTCTCAGCAACTTGAATCGACTATGTTTCTCAATAGGAAGACTTACAAACATCGCACGGGTTGTTAATAAATCCGATGCATTGCAAATGATAGGGCGCCCGAACTGTCCGGAGTCCCATTGATGGAGCCAAATATTGCGTCTTTCGTCTTTCCGATTCCTCAGTGCCTCGAGAGTTGCACCATGCGAGAAGTTAGCGAACACGCGGGCGATGTGAGGCGAGTCCGAGTCCAGCAGAAACGACCAAAATTCATGACCTGACAGGGAATATAGCAAGGGTTCAGGATCTTTCCCGACTTCACAGTGTTTGTTACTTTCCTTGGAGCTGAGCGAGAGTGGGTTATCGAGCGACAGGCGTCGACCACCCGGTGTCGGAGCTGGTTTGTCTTGGACAATGGGAGACTCCCCATAGGAAACAAGATTGCTGATGTCTGAGGAAGCCAATCTTGCCTCAAGCCCTCTAGAAGACATGTCCGCAAAAAGAGCTGTGGCGGGGACGATGTACGCAACACTTGTTCCGGGGCAGCCTCTCACGAGATACCCGTAGAACGTGCCGTGTGTCTGGTCCAGCACAGCGGCACCACATTCGCCCTCCGTGACGATGCCGTCGAGCTGTACGAGCTGCATTTCCTTGAAGGAGTCGAGGTCTTTTCTTTTGAACATTGTTGTTTCGGGGAGCAGGACCCCCGACTTGAAATCGTTGGTGTCCGCCATGAGGAAGACTCGCTTTTCTTCGCTACCGGCCTTGGCAAAACCTCGAATTCTCAAATGCCGGCGTTGGGAGGGACCGTCGGGAACGACGACGCCATTGACGAGATCCGAAACGTTCGGGGGGACGATCGAGACGGCAGCGTGTTCAAGACCAGGATGAGCACCCTCGCTGGCTTGTATCGAAACCATGCCGGCTTTCGCGAGGGGCTCAAGACGTGAGGGAAAGGCCTGCGCGAAGTCATGGGCAGCGGCCATGGACGTTCCCTGTGTGTTGCAACCGCTGGTTGGAAGCCTGGGTGAAAAGGGCCTGTCCGTTTTCTGAGAAGCAGTTCCGTCATCAGAGCTGTCTTCCAAGGCGAACCATGGGAAAGCTCCAGCGAGATCATGCTCGGCGACATAATGCTGGGTTCGGGCGTGATGCTCGCTTGACTGAGAATGTCATGATCCAGTTGTGAAAGCTCAAGATCGTCGTCCTCGTCCAATCCATCCATGGACCATATTTCGGATTTGTCATCGTCATGGCTGGCGGTATCTTCGTCGGCTGAGCTGTCGTCCCATATGTGCTCCGTCGTGAGTTGAAAGAAGGCGTCCCCGATACGTATCAGGACGCCTCCTGTTGCCTAGTGCACAAGGTGACCGTTGCTCCGAGATCTGAACAGTCGTCTTCCAATTTCCGGGGAGCTGCAGGGTGAGAAAACGTCCCTGGCAGGCCCCTCGACATGTCCATCCTCGGGTTCCCGAGAGGGGTCCCAGGAGCTCCTCTCTCCAGCTAACGGCTGGCTTGCGCAAACAGAACCGAGAGGGTATCTGATTCTTTCAAACTTGAAGCCGGCTTCCGAAAAATCGGAACACATCCTGCTCGCGCGGAGGGCATCTCTGGCTCTGTCCCCGACTGCCTTGTTTGTGCAACAGATCATGACAAAGGGCTCCGAGGTCGTCTCTGTCTTCCCCAACATGTACAGACGGTATTCTACCTTGACGTGTTCATGGTCAACCATCTTCAGGACCTGGTTGATTCGCAATATGAGGGGTCCATGGAAAATCTCTTTGGCACGACCGACGGCGACCCAAGCTCTGTTGCCATGAGGGAGAACATTGGTCGATATTTCGGTGCCGCACGAGTCTTTGGCGTGCTCCCACGGGGGCTCCTTGCTGAAAAAGGACATGGCTTGGCGACTGAAACACCAACCGATAGGTTAAGGTGAAGAATGTGAGGATAATGAGCAGAGTCTAAAGATTGACCTGGGCGAAAGGAGTCGACGGGGAAGGACAAAGGGGACGGAATGAGAGGCATGGGGGAAGGTCGGCATACCCCTTCGAAGTTCGAGTGGGATGGTTCGACCAGGTGTCAGCCGATCCATGTGACTGCCGAATGGAAAGGCGACACACATGAGGAGGCTCAATTTCCATTTCGCGTAGGTCTGTCGCCTCACTGTGAACGGCGGCAACACGATGATGCCAATGGGATCAATAGTTTAGCTGGGGTTGGTGTGACGAACAGCGACTAGAAAGCCACCAACGCCCGGCGTGGGTTGCGAAGCTGACACAAAGTGCAAAATTTGGCATGCCTGAACACGCCTAGGCGAACCTACTTGCGGTTGGGCATCAACGAGGCGGAATATGAGGCCGGGGCTCTTCTGGATTGACGACTTATACCAAATCATATAACCAAAAAGAAAAGAAAACATTCCGCAGAGCGAAGTGAAAGTCGATGGAGCTGGAGCTGGCCGAAGTCAACTCCCATGGGCTGATTGAAGCCCTTTGGGACCGCCATACCGTCGCCTTGTATAACCAGCACGGAAGCTTTTCACACAGCTCTTCCAGCTACCAGGCCGCCTATGACAGTTATTACCGAAGGCAGTGGGATACGTTGGCGGGGAATGGCGACGGCGCGCACGTCGCCATGGGGACTCCTCGTGAACTCGACGATTACGTACGCCACCTCTACAAGATGACGTCGATGACACGACGTGAGATTTTCGACGATCTAGAGAGAAAATGGGGTGGGGGATCTACCGAAGAGGCTCTCAAAAACACTTTGAAGCTAGCTCTCAGCTTGTTGTTCATGCTCAAATTCGGACTCGCGGCGGGACAGACAGAACCATCTCGTGGGTGCTTGCTGTGGACAGAAGGTAGTCTCGAGGGGTGTATCCGGGAATATTTCGACCAAGAACCGAAATTGGAAACCAGAGGAGTCCGGTTGCCGAGGTCTTTCGATGCGTGGAGCATCCAGTCCATCGCAGGCATCGAAATTCACTTCACCGACAACCTGATCGACCACCTAAAGTTCATAGAGGATGCCGAAAGCAAGAAGATCCTGGTATTCCACCACGTGTCGTTCTTGGAGTGTCATCAGAGGTGAGAAAAGACGAGCGAAGCTTCACAAAAGAGGAGAAGACGCCGACATGCTGACGACCAATCTGCAAAGCTCGGTGTTTCCCGGTGGTTTTCTGGACGAGACCCTGCGCACCTTGGCAATTATCTTCCCCGAGTCAGAGTTTGGAAGCTACGGCTGCTTCAAGAGCTGCCGAACGCCATGGCTCCGGAAGCTCTGCAACAAGGACTCCGCGTGCGAGGTGGACTCGAGGCTCGGGTCCTGCGAGACCTTGCGGGGCGCTGAGCGCGGCATCGAGAACTTCAGGTTCTGGAGAGACCGGCTCGTCATCCTCAAGCAGGAGTACGACGAGGCGACCCCGCGAACGCTCACGCAATTCTGGAACGACCGTCGAAACAGGGTCGTGTGATGGACGCTCTGGCTGGCGGTCGTCGTGCTGGCGCTCGGGGTAGCGGGGGTGGCGATTGGGACCATTCAATGCGTTCTCAGCGGGCTTCAGTTGGCGAAGCCGTGATACCTGTGATGAACCGCGGTTGGGATGACAAGAAATGATGTGCTTCAGTACTCACAGGAAATCAACGAGAGGTTTTGCCAAAACTTGGTTGAGAAAACCTAAAAGCTGCGCGTCGACAGTCAAATGACGTGCCGGAGGTTGTATGTGAATATTCCTGGCGGTCATGCTGAGTTGGTTTCGTCCGAACATGGGCATAGATAGTTCAAGACTGACGTCAGAAACTTCAACTCCAAGTCCGTAATTATAGCATTCTGCGAAACGCATATTGAAATACGTTGCCGGGACAAATCTCCGAGAAGCCAAGTGACCAAGACTCAGCAAGCCAAGTAGAGATGAACGTATTCGTCGAAATAACACCACATCGCGGCAACTGCCACAGATGAAGATGAAAGAGAACCCAAATAATGTAGAGACGATCCCTGAAAATCCCTGGAAATGCGTCTGAGCCACAATTGCGCCTCACCTCGCCTCACCTCATCCCGGGTTCCGGCTTCTTGGCCCATTGGTCAAGAACAGTCGGACTGTTCAGACCTCTGAGAAATGACACCCCCGTCTGCTGTGAATGACGAATACAAGACGAGGATGAAATCAGACGAGCTCGCGTGCCCTGAATATTCCAGTCAGAAAAGACCCCTCGACAGCAGCAAGAACATCATCAAAAGAACAGACGTCGGCCAAGGCACCAAGCCCTACCGGCGAGTTTGGCACTTGCGCCGGCGGCACCTCTCAGCCGGCCCCCAAGAAAGAGGGTTCCAATTGGCCACACGGCCGCGACGACTCGGTCGATCTGCCGAGAGTTTCGCGTGGCGAAACAGCGACGCCTCAAAGGAAAACCCAGGGCCGTTTGCCGCGCATTGTGGCTCTCCCCCGCCCCAGCCACGAGCTCGAGCGGCGGCTCAGCAGCAGGTTTGGGATGGAAAGCTGGTGCCGAATGGCGGCTTGTCGGCGCTCAGAGTGACGTTGGTCCAGATTCTGGTTGCGGAGCCGATTGCGCGGCCCCTCATGACATGAGCCAAGTTCCGGAGCTTCTTAGTGGTGTTTTCCTTTCTTAGCGCTCGGCCGACGTGCCGGGGATGACGCACGAAGGGTCCTACCAACCTGCTACAGCCTCAATGCAGGATTGCTGAAGAAATCTGTATAAAGACGCTGTGTTTCTTCGTCGGGTCAGTTTCTTTTCAATCTCATCATCACACAAACAAACAAACACTCAAGCATTACAACACTTGAAATACCCAACGCTTCATACGAGCGACAACCACCACAAAAACAACCACAACCAAGCATCAAACACATCAAACAACCTACAACCCGAAACAACCATTCGCAAGTCGGACATCCTACGACTTGAACTATCTTCACACACTTTTAAAACCAACAATCCCCAAAACATCAACATGTGCTTCGGCGGCGGATCTCGACGCAGAGCTTACGGCGGCGGCGGCGGCATGGGCATGGGTCCCCGCCCGGCAGTTGTTCAGACCCACCACCACCACCACGGCGGCGGTATGGGTGGTGGCGGAATGATGGGTGGAGGCCGGGGCTGTCGTCCCGGCTACGGAGGAGGCGGCGGCATGATGGGCGGTGGCCGTGGATTCGGAGGCGGCTTCGGCCGCCGCAGGGGTCGCTGCTGAGCATGAAGCTCGCAGTGTAATCTGACGAGTGAACGCGTGGTTTTCCTTTGTGGCGACAGCATCATGTATACTATAGCGAGGAGACGGCTTGGGATGCATTGAATCTTGATTTTTCTCCATACGTATATCCTCATCACTCGTGAACTGGCGTGCAATATCCCAACCGTAAAGATACGGTTTCGGTTTTACTAAATCTTTGCTTGAAGTTTCTCCATAACTTTCTCGTCAAGGATCCCGACGGCTCGGCAATGTGACGAAACCTGCAGTCCGGCGAGCAATTCGGCTGACCTAGAGACGATAACATCCCACCCGGCCCGAGCCAATCTCAAACTCCCAGCACTTCCGAGATAAGGTGCCAACGAAACAATACTAATAATACACAGCAGTTTGCAAGTTAGACTTTGTCCCATCCCGTCGGCTGCCATCGTAAGACTCGTAGACAGTACGAACTTACGAAGAGTTCGGACCCCGCACCATCCGCTGCCGAAGAGCCATCCCTCGTGATGATGGAGCGGCAAACACCAGCAAGGTCATTCAGCTTGGTGTGCAACTCGGAAAGATCGCACTCGCTTCAATCGCTTCAATCAGGGTTTGCCGAGATGGAGCGCTGTATAATCTGTGAGACCAGGCCCGGAGCCGCCGGGCCCCGAAGTCCGTATCTGGGGAGCTCTCAACCCCGCGAAACTCTACCCTGCGGCCGCGGTATAAAGACGCGTATAACCACCAATGCCAAGCCGAGTAATGAGGGATAAGAGCGGACCGTCGGGGTAAATTTGAACGTCACATCAGGGTTTCTCCCGGCCGCCGCAGCGGATGCCCCCTACAATAGTGATAGTTGTGGTAGTTGAAACCTTGTACACACACGACGCATGGGCCTTTTTTGGTTGCTCGCCTCGGCTGTCACCAAGTAGTTCTTCATAATAGTGTTTGTCGTTTATAAATAAGTAGTTATCGTCCATTGCAGCAACGCGCTATGAGGCTTCTGTCTCATGTCCCCATATGTCATCACAACTACACGACGAAAAGATGCCAGCTATCGCCGCCCCGTCGCAGATCGTCCGCCTCGGCGCCGACATGAACGTGTCCTGCGCCGTGGCCGCAGTCGTCGGCCTCCTCTCTCACTGGACGTACTTCATCAGAGGGGCCAGAAGCATGGACGTCGTGAACATTGTCACGTTCCACCTGCTCGCGCTTGGACTTCTTTTTTTCAAGACGACATCATCGCTAGGGCTCTATGACGGACTGCTAGACTACTTTGCGATATCTGGATCGTACTTCGCGGCCCTGTTCGCCAGCATCGGGATATACCGCTTATTCTTCCACCCCCTGCGACGCTTCCCGGGTCCGTTCCAGGCCAAGGTCACGAAGCTGTACATACCCTGGATTAACCGGGATTGGAAGCTGCACGAGCACTTCCTCGATATGCATCAAAAGTATGGAGATTTCGTCCGCGTCGGTAAGCTGGATCTCAATATCGTTACATGAATCACAATAAAAGGAAAAAAAAGAAAAGGAATCCTAGCCTGACCACCTGCCCTCAGGTCCAAACGACATCTCGGTGGTCAACCTAGACGCCTTCAACAAGCTCCACGGCCCGCAGACAAAGGTCACCAAGCGCAACACGGGCTTCTACGACGGCCTCGTCTCTAGGGGCGAGCCGAACCTCGACACGATCTGGCACAACGAGACGCACCGCGACAGGCGCAAGGTCTGGGACCAGGCCCTGGGCTCCAAAGGTGAGAAGCCGTCCCACACACCTGGAACCACCAGTGCTGACCGCCTACTTTTCCCAGCCCTCGAAAAATACGAAGAAGAAACCCGCAAAGTCCTGCGCACGTGGCTAGCCCGCCTCGACGAGGTAGGCAGCAAACCCGTCGACACGTCGCGCTACGCCAAGCTCATCCCGTTCGACAACATGGGACGTGTCGCCTTCAGTCGGGACTTTGGCACCGTGAAAGACGGCCGCGAGGACCGGATGCTGGACCTGATCGAGATCACGTTCAAGCTGGCCGCGCAGATGGGCCAGACGCCGTGGCCACTAGTCTTCCTCGCCGGGCTGCCGCGGTTCGGGATGCAGAAGGAATTTGAAGCGCTCGGGGCGCGCCTTATTGATGAGAGGATGGCGGTGAGAGATCCCTGATGCTATGCACTTTGGTCGTGAAGACGATTGCTGACTGTGGATGATCGTTGCAGGTCGACTCCGACGAGACTCACGACATGTTGCGGTACTTCATCGACGACCTCAAGTCGGAGAAGCCCAGGACCTTTTTCAACCTCAACATCCTCTACTCGGACTCTCACGCCATCCTGATCGGGGCAACGTGAGTCTCTCGCAAACCCTTCCCGATCCATACTTTCACTGACTCCCAGAAACCAGCGACACAATCTCCTGCGCCCTAGGCTACTCGTTCTACTTCCTCGCGCGAGACCTCAACCTCCGACAGCGTCTACGCGACGAGATCGCCCCGACGCACGGAAAGACCCTACCCGGCGAGTTCTCCGTCGCAGACCTGCAGAAAGTCGAATTCCTCGAGGCCTTCATCAACGAGACCCTACGCATGCACGCGCCCGCCGCGCTCAACGGGCCTCGAATGGCTCCTCCAGAGGGCGTCGAGGTCGACGGGACGTTCATTCCAGGCGGCGTTACGCTGACTACGCCGCTTCACATCTACCACCGAAGTAAGCAAGACCCAGAAGGAAACCTCATAAAAAGCAGAAGGACGCTGACTGGTTGAAACCAGGCGAGAAATACTGGAGGCGGCCCCACGACTTCATCCCCGAGCGCTGGACGACGCGGCCGGACCTCATCATCGACCGGAGGGCGTTCGCGCCCTTCCACTACGGGCGCTTCGACTGCGTGGGCAGGCGGCTGGCGCTCAACGTCCTGAGGCTCACCGTCGCCTACACTTTGTGGAACTACGACTTTGAGTTCGCGCCGGGCGAGGACGGCGGGACGTTTGAGAACGAGGCCAAGTTCCAGCTGATCGTCAAGCCGGCCAAGCTGGAGTGCGTGTTTAGGAAAAGGACAGAGGTGGAGGTTTGAGCTTGGGGCATCTACTGAATAAGCTGGACCATGAAATCAATTTGACACCTGGAAACCTGTTGAAAGAGCTGAGAGAGACAATGAGATCATGAGTAGGCAGTCACGAACAAAGAAGGGTGTTGGACAAGGCACAAGTGAAGGGAGGTGCGAGAGATGTCTGTCTGTATTGAGCTTCATTCCTGAACAGCCAACCTGATCTGATGTGCAAAACGATGGCCAATTCCATCTTGTGAACCTTCTTCGTCCTCTCCAAAGTTCAATCCAGGCCTCCCTGACGACGCAAAAGCGTATTAATGTTCGTGCTGGGTGGAGGTACCGCCGATTCCGGCTAGTAACTACCTCTCCCAAATGTACATGATGTTGTAATAGTGCTTGCCTCCGCTGCTCATTTGGGTGAAGCGGTACATCTTGCAAGCCGGATGAAGGAGTCGGAAGTACTGGTTGATGGTACTACCGTACTCGATCGGGAGGTAGCAGCAGATTACCAGGTATTCAATCCCATCTTCGCCGCCCTACTTCGACATGGGATAGACACCATCAGCAGCCCACTTGCTCCGGATGTAACCCAGGTCCTTCTTGTGCAGGTTGGCCGGCACGTACGCCCACTTCTTCTCCTCCTTGAGCCAGGTGCGGCCGGGCATGAAGACCTCGAGCATGTAGTAGTTGTCGCGGTGGAAGGGCAGGTCCGTGGTGCTGGGGCCCTCGCGGCCGAGGAACTCGTCCGTCTGGGACTGGACGTCGGTCTGGGTCATGCGGAAATGGCGTCTCTTGTTGCCCTTGTTGCTGCTGTGGCGCTTGATGGCAGCCGCGGTGTCCCTGAGGTGGACCTCCAGGATGTGAGCGTAGTGGAGGGGAGACACCAGGGCCTTGGACACGATGTTTCGGGTCCTTTGGTTGAGGGCCACGTTCCAACCCGGATCCAGACCGCGCTGAACGAGGAGGATCGGGATGCCCTCCTCGAGGCTCTCCTGCCAGTGGGAAAAGTCGACAGCAATGCAGATGGAGTTCCATCGGACGACACAGGTGAGACAGGTACAGATGGCCTTGGGGTCGACGATGGGGATGTGCTGGTACTTTCGATGGATGACGAGTGCCTCGAGTCTCTTGGGATCCTGGAGACGCTCGTGGAGGCCCTTGTCGACTTGATTGAGGGGGACGGGCAGCATGAAGCACTTCTCGAGGATGGGGTAACGCATGGCGATGATCTCCTTGCCGATGACGGTCCTGTTGTGCTCAACGAGGAACTGCATGTCGCTGCAGGTGCGGAGAAGTCGGAGGATGTCGCTGGGGAGCAGGTTGGTGATGATCTTGATGAGAACCTCGTTGGGCATGTCGAGGAGATGGGTGGAGGTGCCCGTCTTGGCCGTCTTCTTGGCCATCTTTCGCTTCATGCGCTCCGTCTTCTTGGAGCGAATCTTGAGTTTTCCCATAGCGGTGACGAGGTCGCTGTCGGTGACGGCCTCGGTGGCCTGCACGGGCAGCAACTTGGCGTCGGTCCGCGAGGCCTCGGTCACGGTCTCGGTCTCGTTGTTGGTTGCCATGGTCGAGGCCGTGTCAATGGCAGCCGCGCCCGCCATAGGCAATTTGACATTGTTTTTGGATCTTCTGCGGTTCTTCTCGATGATGGCCTCCATTCTCGCACTGTAGCGAGGAGCGGGCTTTGGGTCGGCTGCCTCCATCGCGGCGGCGTCCATGTTGGAGGACAGGATGAGGTTGTCTCCGAGCAAGAAGGGCAGCCTCCAACAGGGCGAGGTCGAGGTCGAGGTCGAGGTTGAGGTAGGGCGGGAGGTACTCCGTACCTGCCTGCGTAGGTTGGCGGGGGGGGGGGGGGGGGTACCTGAGCTCGCTTATCGCCACTATAATGCCTAAACGGGAGGTACCCCAACCCATGGCCCCCCCGCAGAACCACTGATGCGTCACGCCGAACCTGTTGCTGCAGCATGTGATTATGTAATAAATTACCGTCTGTTAGTCGTCTGCCCTGTTTCACCGCCTGCTCACTTCAGCCCTGGACCTCACCACCTTTACCTTTGGTCACATCAAGTCCATTTCATGGCAGAATCAGCCCGTCTTTTGACCGACGGAGGAAAGAAATTTTGTCTCTCTGCCTGAGCCAAAATCATAGTTAGCTTTTTTGGCGAAACTGAAACGACAACTGGAAGCGATGATTGTCGCTGTATCCAGTGAATTACGAGATCTCCCCGTCATGTTGGATGAGCGTTTCTCCTTTCACATCTGGGCATTGCTCCCGCTTGCCAACAGAATCATGGCTATAGGATCATATGCCCGAGACTATGGTTACTTCTGACTTGGTAATATCACTTTAATGACTGACGGCAGGGATGATGGACGGAGGGTCGCGGCGGAGAAGGCATTTCACAGAGAAGGCATTCGCAGAGTATGGTGTTGTGTTGGCTGGCCTAACAAAAAAACGATAACAAATCGTATGCCCGATATCCCCGTGGGCCGTAGGCCCATCCTTCCAACTGCAACACAAAAAAGCAAACGAATAAAATCAAACCCAATAAACCAAAGAAGAAAGAAAACAACACAGCCAAACTTGGGGGTATCTTGACCCGTAACTCCGTGCCCAAGATCCATGACCCCTCAAACTCCCTCGGTATCTCAATCCGTCCCTTCAGGTCCCCTTCCTCCGAATCCTTAGCCCATTGCCGCGATCATGAACCCGTGGTCGTCGTCTTTTTGACGGAGGAGGTGCTCAGGACCCGCGATCTAGGAACAAGGATCGTGGCCAAACCTCACGCTCCAGATAGGAGATCCGGGCTGTCCGACCGGAAACGAGCGGATGAGCGCCAGTTGCGCGGCCTGGGCCTGCGATCGGTAGCTACCAAAAGCCACCCGGACCTCTCCCATCTCCTCAGTGTGCATCATGGTGGTGAACTCGTCCAGGTCGAACTGGAACTTGGTGCCGAACCACCGCAGCAGGCTATCCCGGTTGACGATTCTCGGGTCGCCCCTGATGACCAGCACGCGGGTGAGGTTGCCGCCGACGTCGCACGCTGCGCTCCTGATGCGGTTGCGTGTGACCTCGGCGACCATGCCCTGGACGATGAACCGGCGCGACGGGTTGGACGCCATGCTATAAAAGCGTTGCGCCGCCTCGAGGTCGAAGAAGACCACCTTGGCTGCCGCGGTCTTGTGGCCCTCGTTGGGAGGGTTGATGTGCGTGGCAAAAACTCGTCCCATGCCCCGGATTGAGCCTAGCAGACTGCTGTAGGTCACGTTGGCGGGCAGGTGCTTGATCCACATGGAACAGTTTAGGTGGTCGGGGATGTCGGCCGACTGGTTGCGCGGGATCGAAGCGTCACCCGCGTAGTTCAGCGAAATCCCGCTGGCCAGCTTTAGGTCTCGCTGCGGATCGTCGTGCTGGTTCACGCCGCGGGGCTGGTCAACAGCAGTCATCGGACGGAAGCCGGTAGGGGCGGGACCAAGCGCGGCGTTGGCCGGAACCCCGGAGGACGAGCCAGGCTGGCCGTCGAGCGGGATCACGATGCCGCTGCCCGCCGAAACCATGTAGCCCATGACTTGGGAGGGGCTGATGTCCCCGTTCGCTTGAACGCCGACTTCTACGCATGCCGGGGGAGCGGGTCCTCCGTTCGAGGCGACGCCGAGGCCCACGTTCGACTGGACAAACACTCCCTGCTGTCCCGGGTGAATGGTGGCGCTCTTTACGGAGTATTGAGGCGCGTTGGAAAGGCCGATGCTGGGGCCGTCCGGGGGGCCTTGAGCCGCGTTGGACGTGCGGGCGCCTGTGCTCGGGGTATGCCAGGGCGTGTTCGGCTGGATGTTGCTGCTCCCTTGCGGCGGAAGCTGAGGCGCGTTGAATGGCGTGTTGGAGCCATCGTGAGCAGGATGCCAAGTCGAGTGAGGGACGGGAGCCTGAGGGACATGAGCCCCTCCACCTCCAGTAGAACCCACGAACCCGGTCCAGGTATTGCTCGCACGCGCAGGGGGCGGCTGCTGCACCTGCTGGGCAGCCCAGGGCCTCGCGGAAGGGTTGAAACTGGCGCGGCTGGACGCCGGGTTCGGCTGGGCGACGCTGTTCTGGTGTATAGCCGGGTAATCCTCAGCCGCGGGGTAAGGATGGTCCAAGAACGCTTCGGTATCTTCGCCGGCCGGACCAGGATCATGACGATGCAACCAGAAGTTCTGCTGGCCTATCTCGGGCACCCGGGGAGCGCGGTCTGGATGTAGGTGGCGATGAAACACCTGCCGAGGGGGTTCAGCTCGACCTCGACGGCCTTGGTACTGTCTGGGGTCGGCTGAGGTCTGAAGGGCAGCGGGCGGATGATGAAACGGCTGAGCGATGTTGAAAGGACCGGCTGGGACTCGATCTCCAACGTTCTGAGCGACTTGGCCCCCGCCCTGGATGGACAACGCGCGCTCCACAAGAGCCTGAAGCCCATTGTCCCAGTTTGTAGGGCTGTCGGCGACGGGCTCAGGGGGAGTGCTGCCCGAGTTGTCGTTGCTTGAAAAGGAGCGCTCGTTTTGCGATGAAGGCCAGGGATTGGGATTGCTGTGAGGAACATTGAGGTTGTAAGAGTAAGAGTTGTTGCCTTCACGGTAGGTCCGGCCATGAGGGTTGCTGAGGGCCTCCTGTTCTTGGCGAGGGACAGGCTGGTCCATGATGTTTTCTTGATGCACCAGGGGCATGTTCGAGCGGCCGCGATTATTATTGCTGTTGTTGTTGTTGTTGTGATGAGGCATTGTGAGCAGTTCCTATGGACACTGTTACTCACCGTCAATTAGCAGCTATCATGAAAGAATAAGTTGCGGGCTAGAATACTTACAAAAGTATGGACAGTGAAATGGTTGGTTGGTGTCTCTCTTTGTACTTTAATCGCTTTTGTTCTCTGTAGCTGCGTAGCAAAGATGCGTGCTGTCTGGTGTTGGAAGGTTCAGCTTGGAAGACTCCAACTTTGAGAAAAAAAAGGTTGGATTGGAAGGAAGGAAGTGATGGTTTTATACAATGAAGAGGGATGGGTTGGGTGGAAGGAGATGGGTGTTAGGCCTGGAAAAAGGCAACAGGGGAAGGAGAAAGGTGGAGATAGGTTCGGCACCAAGTTGGGAATATTCGGTGCCTACCAAGGTAAGACCCTTCTGGAGAGAAGGGTGAAGTGCTAGGGGATTGGATCGGAGATGGGTATGGTGGCAGGCAGGTGAAGATTCTCCGGTTGAGATGTGCAAAAAAAGGAAATAGCTGGTACTTACCCCCTGAGCAAGAGAAGCCTGGCAAGTCTGTTTGGAGATGACTGGAGCGCGAAGGGGGGGGGGGGGGGGAGTTCAAAGCAGACAGGACTTGACTTTGAGGATAACGATCTCCCAGAACCAGGTCGGTTTATTCCAATCAATAATATTGTGCTGGGTTGAAGGGATTCAGGGGTCGAGCTGGGTTGGATGACCGGCTCACGTGACCGGTTGTTCAAATAAAGTAGGTATTTGACTAGTCGGTGCCGACCGTTAAAACTTTGGTACCTGCTTTAGTGGGTAGGCGAGGCAGCTGAGGGATGTCTGTTGGCCTAGGTCTGGGTGTTTTGATAAAGAGGCTAAGTGGAACGGAATAGAATCGAACCCTGGCGGAAAGTGTCTAAGGTGCCCGAGCTGGAGCGCAGGGTGTAGAAGGAGGGAGCACCAGCCAAAGGAAATGGCTTTGCAAAAAAAAAAAAAACAGCTTGACAACTCCGACGCGATGGACGAAGTCATAGAGTGTCCGATGTAGGGCCAGTCTGGTACTGGGGAAGGAGAGGAAAGAGCGCAGCGCTGACAAACAAAAGAGGAAAAAATGGGGATTTACCAGGCCAACTTACCTATCCAGCAGTACGTTATGCTCAAATGTACCTGGTATACCGATTTGCCGAGTGGAATAAACGTGGTGAGTAGGTTGGAAGGGGCCGTTTATGTCCGCGATCGTCGCTCGTGGTGAAGCTGATCTAGATGTTTTCAGCTCTGCAGCGGTAATTACGAACTCTGATGGCTAAGCGGTGTTTTCTGTTCGAAGGGAAGCAGTGATGAGGAAATATTCTGGGGGATTATGTACCCGGCAGAACTCCCAACCTGATTGTCTGTACTGCTTTCTGCTATTTCCGATGGGCTTCAAGTTGGATTCCTAGGTGGTTTAGCGCGAGTCGCGAGTGTTTCGACGGCATGAATAGGAAAATATGGCTTCAGTGGGGGCGGTAGTATTTATATTCTATCTGTTTGAAGAACCCAGATGGCCGTCATGGCCATCTGTTCGCTGCATGGGCGCAGAGCAATAGCCCTTTCCGCAGCAACGGCATGGCTTGCGCCCGAGTCGGAGAGAGAACCAGGCAGAAGCTTTCGATGGAAGAAACGGACGTTGTTTTCATCAGTTTACATCGCAAAATTATGAGCAAACTTGGATGGTGTGTATATGATCCGTGCCTACCTGCTCTGGAGTTGGGCATCGGAGAAACGTCCTAGAGAAAGGTCGCACTTTAAACTTTCCACGAAGGCGCAAACAAGCACAAAATCTTCGTGAGATGGTGGCTATGGGACCTCGAGCAGTGTAGGAGTGAAGAAAAGAGCTGGAGATAGTTGTCAAGAGCGAAATGTCAGTTCCTCGCGGGAAGTGAGGCTGTCGTGGTAGTGGATGCAAGTTCCTGGGCTGTGGCGAGTTGAGTTGGGGAATTCAGCGCGAACGAGAATCCGGAAATCGGTGCGGAAACAGGCATCGCTGATGGCTTCCCACAGACATGAATGTATTCTTTCACCGGTTGAAACACAGATCAATCTGGATAGATCCAGTATCGTGGCTTGTGGAGAGGCGAGGGAACTGAAATGACGGAGAGTTGCGACAAAGAAGATGTGCCAGACCCCACACACAACACGGCCAGAAAGCATAGGCATTGTTTCTACACAGATGATAGAACAATAACTTCTAGAAGTTGCAACTAAAATTTTCGCACGGGGACAGCTGAATCCAACTGAATCATATACCGCTGAAGCCAAAATCGCGAAATATCGCGTCAGCGGCCTCATGGTGGTGGACAGAGGTCCGCGCTACCTAGACATGATGTTTGTTCCAACCTTCGTATCCAGAAATCGCACGAAACTCCGTTTGCCAGAATTTAGGCATCCCTCCATTATAGAAACCTGTCCAAAGCCATGGGCCAAGGCCGCCTTTGACGAAACTCGAAGCCACGGCTGCCCAAGGCTGACGATGCTGTTCCAGAGATCTGCATCCTCGCTGAAGACAAACACACAAAGAAGGACCGACAAGGAGAAACCTCGCAGTCTTGCTAGAAATTCGGTCCTCCTTCCAGCAAGACCGGGCACGTGCCGCCTTGCGCGACGGCTTGCTGCGTACAGCCGGCGGCTCGAGCCTTCTCCCAAATCATCCGCCCGCCCTTGGGTCCGAATCCAAGCTTCGCAAGGCCGAAATTCCATCACACCCCAAGCTTCGTCCCTCACTTCCTCATTCGTCATACCATCCCACCGCCGTCTTCCAAACTCGGACGCCCAGCTGGTCGTGGTCCAAGACAGTGGCCCACTCGACTTGAGACCGTGGGATGGGGCTGCTCCTTTGGAAAAACAAGGCACGGGAAGGATCAGATCAAGGCAACCCTTCCCCAAGGGAATTTTTACATCCATTGTCAATGGTGCTACCGGCCGGAAGGATTTCCTGGGAGCCGCATTCCAGTCGAGGACGACGAAAGCTTTCCTCCCTTCAGGTGAGCGGATCTCCCAAGACAGCACCATGGTTTTCCCGTCTCAGAGAAACTGCAGCAGGTTATTTGCAAAATTGCTTCCTTCTTTCAACGTGGATCGCGCTGCTCGTATTTATCCGACCAGGCCACCTGGACTGTTCCCGCGCCTCTCCCTGGGGTCCCAAGTTTTCTCGTCGAAAGAAATCAAGAATAGGCATCGGCATCATCGCACAAGAGAAGCTTAGTCACTTGTCTCACCCGGAACCGGCGCCACGGAATGGGAAACTCGTCGAGGAACCGTAAGCGAGAAATTCCCTGGCCTGGGCGCTGGGCCTCCTTCAGCTTCAGGGATGACTGTCGACCTCCTTTTTTTTTGGGGCGGTTCCACAAGAACATGCGGGGAGGGGCTCAGCAGATCACAAAAAGGAAGCTTATCCGACGAGCCACCTTCACACTCTCCTAGCTAGGGAACCTCTCGATCCACGACATGGGACTGAGCCGCGATGACCAGAAAGACAAGAGTTGCGAGGAGAGGATGCCACGATGCCCATAGCGGGCGCGAGATCTGACGGATCACCTGGCTCACTCGCAGGACGTCGTGACGAACGGGATCTTGCGTGCCTCTTGTGCCTTTCTTTTCACGCGTCACCGTCGAATGGTGTCTTCCCATCTTCGGATCTCCGCATGCTTGGGGTCGGAGTATCACGTATCACATCGAAGAACTCACCTGCAGTCTGCACAGATCGACTTGGCGGTGCTCGCTCTCGCCAAATGCTGCACCACGGCCAGGGGTGACGTGAAGGGGCCCCGCCCAAGGGGCCCAACCGGATCGCAGGCTTTTCCAACAAGACAGGGGGACGTAGATCTGGGGAAGAAGCAACTGCACAGGTGCGTTTTTGTTACGATGATGTTGCTCTACCGCGTCCAGATAGATGAAAAGTGACGGGAGGGGAAGATCAATCTGACCCATACGCGCACAGGAGAAAATAAGATAGTATACGGCCCCCAAAAAAGAATCCATTCACAACATGCTCAGCTCACCTCACTGGGTGTACGTGAAACTCACATCATCATTCGCCCAAGCCCGCAGGCTCTCGTTGCTTGTTGGGGCTCTCAGATCTCTGGATAATTGCTTTTTCCCCCTGCACCGATGGGAGAAACCCCCCCCTTCCCGCGGAAGAGCAAACACGCTCCATCGACCATGCGGTTATCTGCGTGATCGAACCATTAGATTATGTAAAATCCGATTGCTTAGGGTCGCAACGCACGCCGCATCTGCACCGTTCTTTTCTCAACAAGGGAGGGGTGGGGAGAGAGGGGAGGAGAAGACCATGGATGACGACTCGCTGCATATGGCGCTTCACAAGTTCTCCCTTCCCTTCTTCAATCACACGAGGGTGTTCGTCTTGTTTTCCTTGCGCCGTCGCCGCTGAGCCGGAAAGCCCAATGTCTCGCCTTAGCTCACGGTCAGGTCGCGAGAGGACAGCTGATTTGCAAAGATTTTTCCTTCGCCCTCCCACTCGGGATCTGCTCCCTGCATTCGATCTACCGAGTCTCCCAACTAGAGGATCTCAGACAACGAGGCTCTTTTTATTATACTTTGTTTTTTTTCCTTCACTTTTTTCCCCTGCGAGAGAAAATCTTGCAAGTCAAGGGATCCAAACGCACGCCTTGTTTACCCACGGAGGAAAACCCCGGTGGTGATGTTGTTTTCCACCCAAGCAGTATTAAGCAGTTTAGGGACTGGGTAGTAGCGCTGCCATCCATGTCTTCCGTTGGGAACTCCACAGTCAAGACGCGGCCAATATCGGCCGGCCGCCCTCGGTGGTAACAAACGCCCTGGTCTCTTGGCGATCACTGCAAACAAACTCGGCGCCGTTGCAAGCCCCCGGCTTTCTGTGCGAGGGGGAGAAATAAACGTCCATTCCATCGGACGATCGCAGCGCACGGGGGTGGGCCAGGGGCCAGGGGGGGGTTTGCGGTCAATGTCCCCCGTTTCCGCCGGCGCGGGGCCATTGCCCGGAAGTCTCTCCCGGAAGACATGGGCGGAGGAACAGGTAAGCCACAAAAGGAAGGGCGGCAGGCAAGGACCTGCACGCACTGTGTGTAGGGTTCGAAGCCAAGAGTTAGGTGAGCAAGCAAAGAAAAGTAAAGCAAGCAACAAGGGGACGGGGGGTGCCCAGATCTTCCTCTCCCGGGTGCGTTCCGCGCGGTTTCTCGAATCCCGGCCTGATGGCTCGCCGTCCGAACGGGGCTAGCAACGACAGAGAGAGAGAAAGCCTAGGCCGAGTAACGTCTCCAAGAAGGATCCGGACCAACAGGGACAAGCTTACCAGCATGAGGCTTGCATGCTTGCCCATCCCCACCTGCATCCATCGGGGACTTGTGCCCCGGGGTGTGGGATCGGATGTGATGGTGTCCTCTCTTCCTCCGAGAGGAGTGTGTGCAAACTGGGCTTGGCATAGGTGTGCATCACCACATGTCCTGCCAATCCATCCCGTGGATACAAAAGCCAGCTCATCCTCTCGCCTGATATTGGTGTTACCGCAGCATCTCATCAGACCCTCAGGCCAGAGCAAGAGACTTACAGCAGCAGACTGCAAGAGAGCCGGTCTTGTTAAGCCTTGTCCTTTCACTCCTTCTTTTCCCTTCACTTTCATCATCTGGACAGCACACCATGACTACCACATTTCTCAGCGAGAAGGGCGGGGAGAAGGATATCGAGGTCACCGAGACGCATCATGGAGCAGACGGCATGTTCACAGACGACAAGCACCTCTCGACATCGGGGACGGCATCAACACCAGACGCCCACTCCGATGACGACGCAAGCAGCGTGTCCAGCGTACCCCAGAAGCTCACCTTGTCCAAGGCACGGAGCATCGCTCTCGTCATAACGGTGGCCGGGGCGAGTTTCATGAACGTGAGTCAAATCTCCATCGCAAGCTCAAGTGAAGTCTCGCCGAGCATCACGCCGCAAGATAAGCGAGAACCTCCCCGAGAGATCGACATCACTAACATCCTCCAAGATCCTCTCCATCCAAGCCGTGGTCATCATCCTCCCGACCATCGGCCGAGACCTCGGCATCCCCGAGTCCCGCCTCCAATGGGTCATCTCGGCCTACTCCCTCACCTTCGGCTGCTTCCTCCTCCTCTGGGGCCGCATCGCCGACCTCTACAGCAAGCGCTTCATCTTCGTCGCCGGCTCCGCCTGGCTCGCCGTCGCCACCGTCGCAAACGCCTTCGTCCCCAACGAGATCGCCTTCGACCTCTTCCGCGGCCTCGCCGGCCTCGGCGCCGCCGCCAACGTGCCCACCGCCATCGGCATCCTCGGCACCACGTTCCCTGCCGGCAAGGCCAAGAACTACGCCTTCAGCGCCTACGCCGCCGGCGTGCCTCTCGGCAGCGTCTTCGGCACCATCCTCTCGGGCTTCATTGCCCAGTACACCAGCTGGAAGTGGGTGTTCGGCGTCCTGGCCCTGCTCGCCGGGATCGTCGCCGTCGCTGGCTTCTTCGTCATCCCCCCTCCCGCCGTGATCTCCTCGCCGCAGCGCCGCAAGGGCAGCACCGGTGCGAAGGACTCCGTCGACTGGATCGGCGGCGGCCTCATCACCATCGGCCTCCTCGCGCTGATGCTGGCCTTGACCGAGGGCAACGTCGTGGGCTGGAAGACGCCCTGGATCTCAATCCTCATCGCCGTCTCCGCCGTCATCATCGTCGCGTTCTGGTTCTGGCAGCGCCACCTTGAGTTCCGCACCGACCGCAGGCCGCTCATGAAGACGTCCATCTTCCACAGCCGGCGCTTTTGCGCCGCTCTCGCCATCATGGCCCTTTTCTTCTCGTCGTTCAACAACTTCCTCACCTTCGCTACGTACTTCTATCAAAACTACCAGGGCCAGTCTGTCCTCACCACGACCCTGTACTTCCTCCCCACCGGCGTCGCCGGCGTCCTCGTTGCCTGGGCTTCTGCTCATCTCATCTCCCGCGTCCCGACGTATCTCCTCCTGCTCTTCGGCAACCTCTCCATCTCCATCGCCTGTCTCCTGTTCGCTACACCCATCCCGCCGACGACGTCCTACTTCGCCTACGGCCTGCCGGCCATGATCCTCTCCGTCATCGGTGCCGACACCGCATGGCCGTCCCTGACGTTATTCGTCTCCAAGTCCCTGCCGCAAGAGGACCAGGCCCTGGGCGGCGCGCTGGTCAACTCGGTCGGCCAGGTCGGCCGGTCCATCGGTCTCGCCATCTCCACCGCCATCCAGACCTCGGTCATGGCCAGCGCAAGGGGCACGTCTGTCGAGGACGCGGGCCCCGTCATGGAGTGGGATCAGCCGTCGCTTGACGGCCTCCGGGCCGCGTCGTGGATGAACTTCGCCCTGGGCGTCACATCACTTGTCATTGTTTGTGTGTTCTTTCGGAGCTCCGAGATCGTCGGCCTTGCCGACGAGCCGTCGAAGCCTGCGGGAGCCCGGGATGAGGAGGCGGCTGCAAACGGCGATGATGCAACCACCGAGAGAAGATAGCACGATATGCGTTTAGATTTCCTTCATGTTACTTAGACTCATAGAACAGTTCTGATTTCTCACGAATCCAATCGAGATGCATTCCTCTTGCTCCGTGATCCAGGGTGACGGATTCCTTGTACAACGTCGATGCCATTCCATACCCAAGACCCGCATTCCATCGCATTGTGACTCATACGAGAACGCCATCTTGTCTAGATCCCGTGCCAGTAACCTCGGTCAACGTCGCCAGGATACGGAGCGCCTCTCAACGCCCCAGGAAAAAAGTTCTTCTTTCAAAATCACATCATCCCAACGACTCCTCGTCCGAGATTCCTGGACCCCGCCCTCGTATCCTTGCCTCTCGGCATGCGGCCCAGGGCCGAGCCTCCCAAGGACAGTGTTTGCTTTCATTTACATACCCTGTCCTCAAACGTCTTCGCCAACGGGTGCGGCCTGGGAGCAAACAATCGGTGAGGAGGGGGGGTTTCCGGCGAATGACCAACAAAGACGGCTCTCGGATTTCGCACTCGTAATTTGCATTACACAACGTCAAGAGAAAATACTCTCCGCAGGGGTTGCGGTCCCCTTCACCATTCGGGAAGGCATCCCGTGGCTGCAGGTATATAGTCCCCCGGGCATTCATCTGTGCCATCCTCGCGACCTCGTGCAGCCTCAGGATCCCGCACTGTCCTGGTCTCTCTCATTTCGTCTGTCTTTATTAAATCTGGGGCTTACGAAGTGTTTGCAAGAACCAAGTGGCGTGCTTTCTTCTCGGCCATGGCCGTGGCGGATCGCGTGGAGCAGGAATCGGATGCGAAGAGAATGAAAACTCCTGTGCCTTGGTCCAAATCCGAATCGCGCTTTTTCAACCACTACAGGTTGAGCAACGAACAGCGACAAAATGAACGAGGAAATCTCTGATTCAGATGAAGGTTGCAGGAATTACGGCACAAATCTCACAAGTTTGAGCCTTTTTATTCTTTTCTCAGGCTCAGCGGAGAGGTTTCCCTCCGGTAACGCAAGAGTGGAATGGATACCTATCAAAGAATACAATGTCGCCTGCGAGTTACATATGGCTGGCTCCAACCTTTTCCTCCACGAGTTTGGTAGTAACCGGCTGTTATATGGTTGAGTACCTGAGGGGGCGGGACTAAAAACACGCGGAAAATCTCTTCAGATACGCCCATCCGCGACTGTGAATCATGATGACGGGAGGTACACCAAGAAGGTCCATGTCCGGGCAGATTGTTCGCGATGGACTCAATAAAAATTCATAGCTTGGAGGAAATTATGTTCTTGCTTTCATAATATCCTACGAGTCTTCTCGCCAGTAATAAGTTTTCTTGATACAATCTCAGTCCCGTCTCTGGAAACACTGGGCTCGCTTTACCTCCGTTATGTCGATGTAGAACAGTGTAAACGTACAAGAAAGCTACGTTCCCAAGCCTCATAGGATTCATGGGGGGTTAACCGGTCTAGAAAACCCCCCACGAGGTAGAGGTCACACCCAAGCTACCATCCTCTGAACGAAACTCGAAAATGAGACTGCTGCAATATGGCAAGCTCGCCTCAGCAACGGCACCCAAACCATCCGCTTCCTACCTGGACTGCGCATCATCATGTTCACCAACTCAAACACCACGTGCAGATTCCGCTTGCGATTGAACCCTCACTTGAGAGTTGCGGAAGGTGTGGGAAGCGGGATAGTCGGTCTCGATGTGTCAAATCAGCGTCGTAATTCCCAACCTTGCCCGTGGCGGACATGGTGTGTCCTCAACTTCGCTTAACTGGCTGGACAAAAAATCGGGTTCGAAAGTCTGAACATGTTTATGACGCCCAAAGTTACGCTGGAAGTTTTGAAAATATGACGCAGGCCCTTCTCCAGGCTGATATTTCGTCATCTAGGCCGTGATGGCCAGATACGTTCGCACAAATTGTGTTGCTTTTTGTCAGGGACTCGGGCGATCCTCATTCAACCTGTGGGCTGGCCTGCAAGCGCATCTCCTGACCTCCATTGGGTACAGGCGAACATTTCCGCAGCGGGAAGTCCGGTGACCGGCGTTCGGTGTGCTTTGACCTTCCTGAGATACGCGAAACGTCGCCATTTTTAGTGTAACGCCTCGATAATACGAAGGACGCATTTTTGAAAGAAGCTTAGTAATGGAAAGGGACTCGGGAATTGACTAAACTTGAAGTTGCCGCAACAGATGGGTATAGAAGCGTCAAGTTGCAATTGAATTTGTTTGGGGACTTTGAAGATAGGTACCAAGCCGATCGGAAGGTGTTCAAGAACTCCCATTGTGTCTGTGCCAACTGATCAGGGAACCCTCGGATAGGGTTCTTGTACGATTCCGAGTTTGTTTGTTTGTTTTATATTTAACACCGTGGCGGCAAGGGCGCAGCCGCCCTTGCGGCAGACCTCCCGGGGGGTATGGGGCGTGGAGAGCCGCAGGCTCGGGCCA
>WIGN01000220.1:0-70060 GCA_014235955.1 Colletotrichum sojae | reverse complement strand
TGGTCCAAAAGGTGGGTCGCGAAGCAATCGATTCGCCGGCTCCCGAGGCCCCCGGTTGGAAGCATTGTTCCAACACTGTCTAATCCTCATCTTCGCTACTGCTTTTGTCTACCCAGTCCTGCGCTTTTGATGCAAATTTTGAAATCATAAACACCATTACGCCGCCAAGAATAGCTCCAAGACCAGCTGCGAGTTTGGGTTAGAATACGTCATGTCTACTAAACGTACGAGAATGCTTCAACTTACTGATTGTGAAAGCCCAACCGACGCCAATTGCATCAATCATCGGCACAACGCCGCCGACGGCACCGGCTCCGAAAGTGTACTGCACGATGTACTTCCCGCTGATAACGGCCGTTCGATGTTCAGGAAGAGCCTCTGCGTTGACAATCAGTATGGAGCCCACTGTTCACATCAAGGATCCGTCGACTCACCAGCCGAGTACGTGTTCAGCCCGCTGAAAGACCACATGAGCCCCAGGCCCTGGACGAAGGAAGAAATGATGGGCAGCGCCATGCCTCCCAGTTCCTTCTGCACGCTCCATCCATATATCAGCGTGCCGGCGGGCAGGATGACGAAGATGGCGGGCAGGCTGGCGTTGAGCCTGTCCTGCGGCAGGCGCAGGCCGTTGCGCTTGCGGATGTACCGTTTCACGGTGTGGTCCGAGAGCCTGCCGCCAAGGGTGCTGCCGAGGATGAAGCCCGCTCCGGGGGCCAGATAGAACAGGCCGCTGATGAGCGTGGACGTGAGACCGAAGCGGGGGTTGATGACGCGCCGGACGGAGCTGAGGAGGCCGTACTGGTTGAAGCCCAGCAGGCCGCAGGTGATGTTCTTGGAGAGACGTCAGTGGCGATCGCATTCGGAGTAAGAAGGGAGGCTTACCGTGGCCAGGATGTTGGGGTACTTGAAGGCGCGGAATACGCCTGCCGGGTTGAATGCGCGGAGGACGTCCTTGACGGAGCTTACGGGGGCCTTCTCGACGATGTTGTGCTTCTTCAGCTCGCTTGCCCTTGGGACGAAGAAGAAGGCGAGGATCAGCCCCAGCAAGGTCATGCCGGCCTGGACGCCGTAGATGACTCGCCAGCTGGTGAAGGCGACGATGACACCACCGGTGAGGGGAGCTTGAGCATATTAGCAACTCCCGTGTACCTCCTCGACAAGCTCATAAAACTCACCTATCGTGTTGGCGGCAACGCAACTTCCAAGGAAGAAACCAACCGCGGTACCTCGAGTCGTCTGTGGAGAATGTCAGACACGACAACTGCAATTCCAGGACGGATAGATACCCACGGGCTCGAAAATATCTGCCAAGATCGTCTGCCCCGCAACGAGAAAGAAGGGCCCCGTAGTACCACCAATAACCCAAATCGCCGTAAAGCAAGCCAAGTTATTCGACAGCGCCGACCCGATGGAGCAGAGGGTGAGCAGCGAGTTTGCCAACAGGTACGCCGTCCTCCGGCCCAGGATATTACTCGCCGGCAGCCATATCAGCGCCGACATGGCCATGGCGACGAAGACGCCCGCGTTGGCCGTCGTGATGCTGTGCGTCGGAACGCCGAAGTCGGCGGCGACCTCGTTGGTCGCGGACAAGATCGAGCTGCCTGAGAAGGTGACGGGCAGGGCCATCCAGCACACGACGAAGAGTGTGACCCACTTGCGCCAGGTGGGCATCTGCATCACCACGTCGTCGGCGGCCGGGGCGGGCCGTGGAGGTACGGAGGTGGCCGGGATGGGGCCGGAGAGCGGATCGGTGGTTGGAGGGGTCGTCGGCGCGGTCATATCGGGTGCCGTCCGGTCCGGTTTCTCGGTCTGGGTATCCATGGCGGGCAGTTTATCATTAAACGAGCGTGTATACACTGAATTCTATGGCTGGGCATAATGTAGAAAGCGAACCAAAGCCGGGGAACAGGCTTGGTATATATTACAGGATGCTGGCTCCGCCGGTCGGAGGCGTGATGACGGCGTTTTGAAAATTTACCATTTTTTCTTCGGTTCGGTCCTATCCTGTGACTCAAATGTGTCGATAAGTGGGCCCGGCATTGCGAGGTTGCATGCAAGACTGTAAAATCTGCAGTATGTGTAAAAGGATTCGTCGTAACTCGGCGAGTCCAGACCCATTGGTTGCAACTCGGCAACTTGGCTGAAGTATGACGCCGACTCGAGCAGCCATAAAGCCGTGAATAACGGAGGCGATGTGGGGCCATTACCGGAACGGGAAACCGGCTCGGCAAAAAGTACAAGATGCCGATTTATGTGGGCCTACGCCTCGGGAAAAGGCTAATTTTGGCCGAATTTTTTCGGCTCAGACAACCAACCTCCCACCATCATGACCCATCGACAAAGAAACTCGGCTTATCCAGTGCTGAAGAACCGAATCGTGTGTATTGTCTGATATACTCGTTGTCACCACCTCTGGTATGCTTTAATGCAGTTAGGCACAATCGCGTATCTAGCAACTGTCTCGGCATCTGGTCATCTTCCCGAAACACATCTTCCCGAAGCCAATCGGCATCGAAACCACTCACGTGGGCACATTCCTCATTCAGACCAACAGGCCATGCCTTCGGAAGGCAACATGTCCAGTGCAGATGATGGGATGGCTCCCAGATCCGCCCCGGCGTCGACGAGAACCACTTCTCGGCCAAAACCCAAGCCGACCGCGTGAGTTGTTGTCTCTAGTTGTTGTTGGCACATGGCTGACTTGTGCGGTCTATCGACACAGGTGCCGAAGGTGTCACTCCAGAAAGGTCCGCTGTTCGGGCGGTCAGCCCTGCGAGAACTGCAAGCAAGCCAGCAAGGGTGCAGACTGCTCATATCCGCGGCGTAATCGCATGGTCAAGGTCAGCCAACGGTATGTACCTGTCTGTGAAACCACGTTGTCGATCCCTCGTCTGAGTCTTTCAGGTACATCGACGACCTCGTCGCCGAGAACCAACGGCTCAAGGGCCAGAATACACATGCATTCACCCAACCCCCCGTCAACGCCATCCTGCCAGACATCCCCGTCGTTCCCGTCACCAAAGATGCCACAGACAGCGCCGTCGCGGTCCCGGCCCCGTCCCTCGATGAGCGCCCCTGGTTCTTCGACATGAACATCCCGCACACCCCGATCCTCATCGGCGAGGCTTCGGACGCGGCCTTCGCAACCCGGTTCCGGCAGGCCATATCGACCGGTGATCATAGCCACATTCCGCGGGTGAACTATGCCACCGACGAGCGGCTTCTGGCGTTGTCCGACGTCGACTGCCCGTGGCCCAGCCCCGCGAGGGCGAGACTGCTCGTCGGCGTCGCCCTGCGGTATGTGAGTCGCTGCTACCACATCGTCCGCAAGAGCGTCATTCTTGAAGGGCTCGAGCAGACCCTGCAGAACCCGACTGGTAGCGACGCCCTCCTCAGGAGCAAGCTGTGGGCACTTTTCGCCATCGGCGCCATGTACTCGACCCGCTCGGCCACTTCTGAGATGACCTTCCCCGGCATGGAATACTTTGCTCGCGCCACGAGGGTGCTGCGGATCGTCAGTGAGAGGCCGAGGATAGACGTGGTCGAGTTGAGACTCTTGCTGGTAAGTATTTGAGTCTTCGGCCTCTGGATGTTTTGTGCTAACACCGCAAAGTCCTTCTACTCCCTAGCTCTCAACCGCCGACACTCCGCCTACACCTTCGCCGGCTCCGCGACCAGGCTCGCCGTAGTCATGGGCCTGCACCTCAACGTCCCCGAGTCACAATTGAGGGACGTCGCCGCTCGAGAACACAGGAACAGGGTCTTCTGGACCGCTTACACCTTCGACCGCATGTGGGCGGCGAAGCTATCGCACCCCGTCTGTGTGCAGGACGTCGACATCGAGGTGGACCTTCCGTCGAACCCGCCTGTCGACGCCAGCGTCTCGGACGACTTCGCCGACGCCTCGTACTTTGTCGCCAGCGTCAAGCTCGCGCGGGTCCTGGGCAGGATCGTCCCCTCGATCTACCGCCGGCGAAATCAGCAGACATCCCTCTCCCATCGGGTCCAGGAGGCTCTGAACGACCTGCGCGGTTGGTTTGAGGAGCTTCCGCCACAGCTGCACATCGACTCCGAGGCGGCCTTGGGAGGCTCGCCGAAGCCCATCTCGCTGCACCTCAACTTCAACCAGGTAAGTTCCCAACTATGAAGCACAACATCGTCGAAACTAAACCGTATCTCCAGTGCGCCGTGAGCGTCACGCGGCCAATCCTCCTCCACGTCCTCCGCGCGCACGTCGCATCCTGGGGCAACCCCTCCGCCCCGGAGCCGCAGATCCCTGCGACCGCGGTAACCCTCGCCGAAGCCTGCGTTCGCTGCGCGCGGCACTCGGCCCGCCTTCTAACCGAGTGCTGGATCGACGGCTCCTTCGCGACGTTCGACTACTTCTACACGCAGTACCTCTTCTCCGCCGCCACCATCCTCGCCGTCTCGAGTCTCCTCGGCGGCAAGGAGAGCCACAATGACCGTGAGCAGTTCGAAGAGGCCGCCCGCTTCCTCGCCCAGCTAAAAGACAACGGCAACTTCGCGGCCGAGGAGTTTTGTCGGCATGTAGATGCTATGAAGGCCACCATGGCGGCTGCCAACGCCCGCCGTGAGGTGTACCCTGTCAACGACGCGCCGGTGATGCAGCCTACCGACGCTGCCGCTGCCGTCGCGGTCTTTGGGGACGCCATGGGCGGCGTTGTTCCCTTCGCGGCGCAGAACACGACGGCGGGCATGGCGCTTGCCGAGCCGTCGTTGCAGGAGCTCCTGGCGCAGCCGATGTTGGACTTGCAGTTCATCGACGCCTCTATCTACAACGACGGTGCTCAGGGGCTGTACTGGCCCGACATCAGCCCCGAGACGTGGACCCCGGACGAGTGGGCCGCGACGTGATGGACCGGTCGAAATCTCACTTGGCGAGGCACTAAGACGTATCCTACGAGATCTTACGGCATGTTTCGTGACTTTATCGCACAACTATCGAATCTTAATTTGATAATACAGGCTCAACATCTACCAAAACCGAAACGGCACAGCCAACCTCCCGCCAGCATTCGGAGTCGCTGTAGTAGCAGTCGCGGCCTCTCCCGAGACCGTCGTCGTGATAGTCGTCGGGGTCGCCGACGTCGTCTCCGTCTCAGTCTCGGACGCGACGGTCTCCGTGGTGGTCACAGTGGCAACAACAGTCGGCGTCACCGGTCCGCTCGCCGTCGCGTCGCAAGGAACCTCTCCGATAACGAAGACATAGCTAGTGGTGCACCCGATCCGCCCGCAAGTCCCCCTACACGGGAATTCGAGAAACGTCGTCGGGCCGGGGGTCGGGCAGCCGCAGGGCCGGGTGAGGGTCGAGACGGTGATGCACTGCGGCACCGCGCATGTGGCGCATACGTCGAGCGTGAGCGTCTCCGTCGGGCAGATGACCGGGTTTATGGTCCAGGAGGGCAATGGGTTGAGCGTGCCGGTGGTGAAGCTGCCGCCGGTCGGGGTCTGGGCCGTGGCCGGGGCGACGCTGCGGGGGTTGGTTAATGGGTTACTCGAGATCAAGAGTTGCAAGAGTCCCTTACACGGCGAGTATCGCTATTATTTGGCTGAGTGACTTCATGATTTTGACGATTCGACCACGGTGGTGGACGAAGGAAGCTGTGAGCACGTCGTCATCGCAACGGCAGATGCGTTCTTTTGAGCGTCGCCGTCGGGCGGCATACGATCTGCTGCCCCCTGCAGCCCATTCGTCGGTTCCGTCGGTGTGGCATGTTCACCAGCCTTTTCGGCGATGGTGTCTTGGCCGAGAGGGGCAAAAGCCATGGCGATCTCGTATGGGCACTCGCCGGGAGGCCGGAAGTTTTGCCGAAAGCTCCGACTATTGGCTATCAAAGGCATGCTTGCCGTTTGCAACTCACAAATCCACGACGTTTCGATAAATTTCTAGAAGCCCATAGTCTGCGTCCGTCTACAGAGTCCATCATCTCATTCACGTTCGACTGAATTCCCTACCTATTCTTCAGTCTTGGCATCTCTTCGCCTTCGCCCTGCTCGTTCCACGGGAACTTTGGATCGCGATTTCTGGGGTACGGCAAATTTCAGGTTTCAAGTCATTCAAGATGTTGATATTGCCTTGGTTCTAAAACCCCAAAGGTCTTGAATAAAAGTGTTACAATCAAATTCGGACGATGTAGTAGTCAACGTCTGAGTCAATACAAAGAGCAACAGCAGCAACACAGGGAAACACGTAGTTTGATGTAGATAACTCATGAATAAGGATATGTTCCGGAGCTTTAGTTCAGTTGACGCATCGTATTCGGCAAGGTAGCCTACCTCATGTTCCATCAAGATGAGATGGAGTCACATGTAGCCAATGCTGGTTGCCGAGTACGAACACAATACAGTTTCTTCGGCTAATGTTGTACCACTTAATGATCAGTAACTGCGAATGTGATTCGTGCTCGAAGCGCGGGGTTTGATGGGATGAAGTTAACTGAGATACACCAGCCCAACCGCACTGTTGCATCGGACGTCTTGAAAGAGGGGCGGGGAAATCGACGAAGCCGAAACCGACCCGTTGATATTCAGACGGAGCACCGGGTCTAAATAGAGTATCGTCAGACCGTCTCCGCAGTTTCTAGATTTCACAGCTTCGTTCATCCACCGCTCAACAGCCAAACCCTTCTCATGACATTAGCGTAGACATCTTTGGTCACCATGGAGTTCAGCCAGATTCTTCAACTGTGGCCACTCGCCGCAGCGCTTCCCCTGCTTCTCCTCGTGTATGGCGCAGTCTCCATGCACAGGGCGCGCAGCTTCTTCCAAAACCTTCAGCGCCGAGGATACCCAATGCCGCCTCACCACCCGATCTGGGGACATCTCAGGGTGATCGCCAGCGTTCTGAAGGAAATGCCCCCGGACCTCATGCCGACGATTGGCCTGGGCGAGTATGTGCGCCGCCGCTATCCGCACCTCGACCAAGCCTTTTACCTAGACCAGTGGCCGTTTTCGAAGCCCATGCTCGTCATCATCTCCCCCGACGGAGCCCGTCAAATCTCTCAGGGCGTCTCGCTGCCCAAGGACCCCGGCCAGGGCGAGGTCTTGAAACCCCTCACCGGCGGCTACGACCTGGACACGATGGAGGGCGACGAGTGGAAGTTCTGGCACAACGTCTTCAGCCCGGGCTTCCGCATCTCCAACATCGCCGCCCTCGTGCCGAGCATGGTGGACCTGGTCAGCGTCTTCTGCGAGCGGCTCCGGCAGAAAGCCCGCAAGGCCGACGACCAACCGTTTCTCCTGAGCCCGATGGCGCTCGACCTCACCATGGACCTGTCGGGCAAGTCGATCTGGGACCACGAGCTGCACAGCCAGACGGAGTACAACGACTTCGCCGCGGCCCTGGCCTCGCAGCTCAGCTGGTTGCACTATCGGGGTTCGTCCCCTCTGAAAGACCTCAACTTCATACGACCGGTGGTGCAGTGGTGGAACGCCCGGCGCATGGACACCTACATCGACAGGGTGCTGGCCCGCAAGGCAAAGGCTTCGGCCGACGAGAAGAAGGGCTTGATGTCCGTCCTCGACGTCGCCAACGTCCCCCGCGAGCCGGTCCACCTTCGCATATTTCCCAAAGTCGTCCGCTCGCAGATCAAGTTCATGATGCTTGCGGGCTACGACACGACGGGCTCTTCCATCGTGTTCCTTGTGCATCTCCTGACGAAGCATCCGGAAGTCCTCGCTCGCGTACGGGCCGAGCACGACGACGTCCTGGGCTCGGATGCCAGCGCGGCGCCGAGGCTCATCGCGGCCAACCCGAAACTGCTCAACCAGCTGCCGTATACCACCGCAGTCATGAAAGAATCGCTGCGATTCTTCCCTCCTGCAGCAACCTCACGAATAGGCAACAAAGACTTCCATCTCACAATTCAAGCGCCCGATTCGACAGGCACCGTCCTGTCCCTTCCCACAGACGGTGTCAACTGCATGGCAATCCACCACGGCATCCACCACAACCCTCGGTACTGGGCCGAGCCTCAGAAGTTCCTCCCAGAGCGTTTCTTAGAGAAGAGTAAAGACAACCCGCTGCGCCCTCCTGTTGACGGCTGGCGCCCCTTCGAGCGCGGCCCGCGGGCCTGCATCGGACAGGAGATGGCGCTCACCGAGATCAAGCTGGCTTGCGTCATGCTCGCGAGGGAGTTTGAGTTCCGGCTGGCGTACGACGAGGTCGGGCCACAGCCGGCGCCCCGGGTCGACGGGGATCATGTGTACCTTGTCAGTCGCGGGGGAGCGGCCAACCCGAGCGGGTATTATCCCTGCCGTGTTTATCTCACAAGTCAAAAGGCCGAATTTTGAGTCGCGATGGCTATTGAACTGCAGAAGATTATGCTGTAATAACGTTTTCCTGTAAGTCAAATTGATATAGGTAAAATACGTAGTTATATGCTTAGCCCTTAGGTGATCTAATAAGAACAAGTAAGAGTAACCAAGATTTGAGGATTTTCTTGTTTGATATTTGATCACTATAGGTACAAAAGATTTTGCTGAGCTATTTACCGCTCAGTCTCCATGAAGCTTTCCGTCCAAACTGGAAGTCTTTTCTTCGGTCCCTTTTGTGACGGGGCAGCTCGTAAGCGGTGGGGAGCAAGCGTAAGTGGCGTGGGCATAAGAGATATGGTTTACTGAATACGCCTCCGAACCTTGGAAATGGATTAAATGGGTCACTAGGGCTTTTGGCCCTGTGGCGTTTTGCTGCATTCAAATAGTAGTGATAGCTCCTCACAAGGGCACCCATCGAAGTAATCAACAACACGCTCTTTTACCCGTACGCCTCGTAAGATCGTTAATGAGACCCCTCGTCGTTACACCTTTAACTCAGATGCGATAGATAGTTTTGCACATGGCTCGTAAGCGCATGAAACCACCTAGAAACACAGGTTCTAGCATGTTGGGATAACTTTACAGAAGGCTTCCGATCCCAGCCAATGTTATCGAAATATTCATTATATTCGTGCTTGTCATCTATTTGTATCCGACATCAACGGCAACGAATTAAGGAATGGGAGAATAAGTACAAACGAGTGCAATGAAGATACAAAAAGACTAAGATGAGAGGAGAAGAACAGAACAGAACAGGACAAAGAACGAGGCAAAGAACGAAGCAAAGAAATCTAAATGAGGGATGAGCAGGACGGAGAGCAAGAAGAAATGGCAACCGGCACATCGGCTAATCCCGGGCGCAATCGAACCTGATGAACCATGTCAATGAAGGGACGGGTCGCATGGCTTAGGAATCGCCGCCACGGAACCTCGGGGTTATTCGATACCAAACTCCCACAGATTCCAACCAGTGGCTTGACTGTCTCTAGGTGGTGTGTTCGTGGCTACCGCGTCTGCGACCCGGAAAGCGGTACATCCTAGAGCCCCAAACTGACTAGAGGATCATCTTTCCAGGTCTTACTTCAAGGGCGATCCGGATCGGAGTCCTCGGCGCTCCGGTCATCGTTGCGCAGCTGAGAAAGGGTCTCCTGGCACCTGCATCTCAAGCCTGTCAACGTTTCCTTTAAAACCACGTCGTCTTGTTGTGCCAAATATCTCTCGCTGTCATCCTGGATGGACTGAAGCAGTGCCTCAATATCATCTTGAAACTCTCCAACCCGGGTCATCAGTAACTGAGCGACGCCCTCCTCAAGTTGGAGGCAGCTGAAAAGTCTCTGACTCCGGACTTCCGGCTTTTGCAGACGTTGGCGGAGGTCATCGCAAGTCCTTTGGATATTCTTGAACGAATCAGTTGAAGAAAGTTGCGAAGCCAGCATGATCAGCATGCTTCTTAACGTGTCTAGGTGGTTCCATCCTGGCCTGGTTTCTTGCATCCTAACAAGAAATTCGATCTGTTGCTTACGCTGCATCGGATCGTTTTCGTGACTGGCCTCTTCGTCGAGTACAATATCTGCGGCGATTGATTCTTGTATCGCCCGAAGTATCGTAGGGTGGTACATGATGCCCAAGTTAGGGTAGACATCGATTCCGACAGAGCCAGCGGTCAGTCTGGCGATTGCAGTGCCCTCTTTTTCATCTCCGTCAGGCTTTTCCGTTTCAGCATCAGCCCTGCCTCCATTTTGTAGCCCATTGGGGCCGGAGATAATGGCTTGACTGATAACAAACTCGAAATAGTACTCATGGGTCCATGACTCGAGGGAAAGCCCCATATTACCGCAAAGCTCTGACTTCTTCGTTGGGTCGATTGAGCTTAGAAGGTTGCCGAGTGTGATTGATGCATCCAAGGTCAGTTCACTAGATTCCCCTAGCTTCTTCATTGCGGCTGTGCGGATCATGTGGAGGACTTCAATAACCCACCCGACGTCAGAGTCTTCTGCAATCGCCTCGATCTTGACGAAGACCAGCGCAGTATTGAGAATGTCCGGATGTAGCTTGTGCTTCTGCGCCCTTGTGCCTTCTCTCGTATTGTCCCGGAGGACGCTGCGGATTTGATCGAGTATTTCTTTTCTGGTGTCTGCGGCCGGCCCGTCCCACAGCAATTTCCCCGATATTCTCTCATAGTCTTCAAGTTGCTTGATCAGAGTTGGCAAGATGACATGCTTAGCTTCGTCGATCTTTCCCATGTGATACTTCGCAAGAGCAAGCTGCGACTGGAATGCTGGGAACATAGGGTGCATGTGCTCGTACTTGGATGACCAAATACGTTCCAAGTTCGAGGAGGCGGATTGGAGGATCGTCTCTGCCTCCGCGAAGTTACCGCACCGAATATGTAGTTTGCCAAGCTGCCATTTGCATCTCAATGATAAAGTATGATCCGGGGCCAGATCCGAGTTCGAATCTACCGCGGCACAGAGTTCCAGGCAGCTATCCAGGGCGTAGGCAAGCCTTCCTTCAGCTTCGTAGACTGATATCAGCGCGCTCGCTCCCTCAATCGCCAGTAGGCTTTTCACCCCAAACTGTTTCGAGACAATCGCCATGGACTTGTGCGCTATATCTGCAGCCTTGGTTACGTTGGATGTAAGGAGGCAAATGTGACAGGTGTCAAGCGCCGCTTGGAGCGTCCATGGATTAGTCTCCCCAAGAAGCCTAGCTGCTTCATCAAAGGCAATCGCTATGAGGGACATGGAATTGTCGTATTCTCCGCGAAGCATCTGTATCTTGGCCTGCGCAATCCCAAGTGAAATCTCCATGGCCATGAGTTCGTAATTGGGCTTGCCATCTACGAGGTTGCCATGGCTATCGGCGTCCGATTCCGTTGGCTCGCCATTGGTATTGACACTCCTCAGGCTTTCTTTCAACTTGATCAGACGCTCCCGAGCTACATCGATCACGAGTTCTGGCTCTAAAGTCGGGTTTTCATGGAAGCCTAGATGTGCAACAGCCAGGGCTTTGAGACGCAACGTTCCAATTGACCACAGAGAGGTCAATGGCGAAAAGGCCTGTGATGGATCTTGTATCAATAGGGGCCCACCACTTGAGTCTTTGCCCAGGATATGATCGTAATGCCCAAGGTGGAAACGGGCATCGGTGTAGTTGTAGATCGCCTCCTCCTTGAGGTCCATAAAGCTGGGTCGATGAATATCTGAGTGTTTCATTTCGCTTTCAATACGGTCTGATGCGCGCCGCGATTCTTCTCTGGCTTCTGTGAGGCGTCCAAGACAGCGCAAGGCTGTTGCACGAGACATGCTCATCGACAAGGAGTAGATCTGAGCGGGCCCGTTCTCATCCTTGTAGGTTTCAAGGACAGATAGAGCCCTCTTAGGATTGCCATTTCGAATGCAGACTCTAGCAATTCTCTCTGTAGTCTGCGGATCGTTCCATGTCAGCTGAGATGGGTATTGGAGTGCATCTTTGGTCGGGACCGGCGACATCCCCCCGCCAGCATAAACATCGCGAAACTGTGGTGTATATTCGACAGAATTTCTCTCGATAAATGCGATCCGCCGTGCAACACGAGGATAGCTTAGATGTGCTGTGTATCGCAGTGCGTTTCTGCTAGAGACCGGCAATATTCGATCGCCAGCACCCACAGCGAGTGTTGAACATCCAGAATCGACGGCAGGCGTGCTCCAGCTGAAGTCAGACTTGATGTATTTGTCGAGTAGCTTTTCCAATGTTTGCCTGACGTTTTCAAGATTGTCCTTATTCCTTTCGGGGTGGTCAGACACTTCTACCCGTTGTGAATAACATGGAGACGTTTTGGGGTCGCTCGTATCTTCGAGAAAGGACTTGAAGACGTCATCCAAGAAGCGTCTGTGCAGCCCACTAAGCTGACTTGCCACCCTTGAAGACTGAGTTTGGTGAGGTTGGCGTAAATGCTCCTCGCATTCCAGGTAGAAGAAGCCGGCGATGTGCCTACCCTTGCCCAAGAACCCAGCTCCCAACTGGGTGCGCCCATGTATTTCCATGACCATCCAAGAAGTGATTTCATCGGCAATGATCAGGCACTTCGAAGAATCTTTCTTTTTGCCACTTCTCAGCACGGTCTCCAGCTCGAATATGGCGCGAGTCGGGTCCGGATCTTTCCATACATGGAAAATATCTGTCGATGTGAATGAGATAGAGGTTGTCCTCGTCGGGCCGTTGTACGACTTTCCAACGAAATTCGTCATCATATCCAAGCTTCTGTAGTCTGCGTCGGTGGGCTGAAAGGCCAGGAGAAGAAAGATCCTATTTTCAAATCCTTAGCTTATGCACTCGGACTTCTAGTATTAAGATAGCACAAACTCTAGCGTTTCCTGCTGATATCTTTGAATTGTGTCTGGCAAATAGTTCCAGTGATTCCGAACTTCCAACGCGGGCTGCATAAACAACAACTTAGTGTACGTCCTAATGGTGGAGGAGTTGGACGAACCTTTTTGTTGGTATTCTTGAAGTATCTTGGATGCATCAGAGTGGCGATGTTAGTGTCGGTGCGATTGAGAGCATCCCTGAGCCAAGTCC
This sequence comes from Colletotrichum sojae, assembly GCA_014235955.1. NCBI lineage: Eukaryota > Fungi > Ascomycota > Sordariomycetes > Glomerellales > Glomerellaceae > Colletotrichum > Colletotrichum sojae. The sequence continues at coordinate 57,160 of WIGN01000220.1, read as the reverse complement.
AGCGTCTCGTGAACCAGACATGGACTTTTGCATCAGGGTTGCTGGGGTTGTAAGGTGGGTAGTCCATGGTGAGCGTCACTTCATCCACAGATGTATGCACGTCGGGAAACAGAAAGGCCGGCAGCTCAGGTGGGGTGATGGGCCCTTTAATGAATGCCTACGAGTACGGTATGCTACGTAGGTTAGAGGCGGTGCTTGTCTTAACCGACCAATTCCAATTTGTTCCGGCTTCTGGTGAGACACACCTGCGCAGCCTGGTGGCGTCAAGGAATTGGACACAGCCTATTACATCGGTACAGACAGAGTCCTGCGTGCATAAGCAAGGCAAGGTGATGCAGACACCACAACACATCAGCCTAGGCTGCAAGGTGGGCCGTGGCTGTCACCTAGTGCAGGGCTGGAAAAGATAGCACTGTTCTTGTTGGATATGCCGCATGGAAATGAAGCACACCGATACTTGGCATGGGGTTTCTACTTGAAGTTCAACATGCATTGTCTAATTGGTCTGGGGTCTCTGGGCATTCAATAATTCCCATTTGTCAGCGGTTCAGCGGGTTCCAGTCTGCTGCGTATTTGGTCAAGAATATTGACGCTCACTGCAGGCCAGCCAGCATTTGAAGAAATGGGATGGTGGTACAGCATACATAAATGGAGAAGGCGTTATCACTTCAGACAGCCTGCTGCTGGATCAGTCGCCTCGTTCCCGCCAATTGCTGTCATATGAACGTAGTATCCCCCTTTGAAATGGAAGCCAGGGAGGGCATTGAGTGTAAATGGATCAACTCAGGTCCGCTCATCCCTCATTTTGAGAAATCAGCCTCCAGAGCCGTTACCCTCCTGCCGCTCGGCACGACAGCAATGCTCGAATCTCTGCAGTCGCTATATTCTGATACCCACACACTTTTTAATGTTCCATACCACCCAATCCTTGATGCCTGTCACCCAAAACACCAAAACGGCTTCGCCGATTTCATCGAGTTTCCTACCCGCCACGGCTGGAAATTGAACGATGACTATACTTTGGTGGAAGAGCCAGACGAAGCTCGCAGCTGCAAGCGACTAGAAAAAGAGCCTTTGTTCCAAGCATGGATCTTTTTTCAGCTCCACCGTTCCTTCTTCTCAATTAACCGCCACTTTGTTCCTCACCCTGGCGAACTCATTCGCGGGGGCGATCACAAGCGACTGCACACAGGAGCCCTAACGGAAACAGCCAGGCGTTGGCATACTGCTATGCTCGAACTTCTTGAAGATGATCCGGGAGAAGCCATCCTGCAGCTCTCCCGTGCGAATCAGCTGCTTGAGATGGCGCGGCAGGTCGTCATTATGAATCTTGCCGAAGGCTCCAGTGCACGAGTATCCCAAGGACGTCAATCAGAGGTCAACTCAGAAGATAAGCTAAGTCTCGGGTTGATGATATTTGGAGAGACACTTACAGGGCTGCTTAGCCAAACGGTGAAAGCATGCGGAGTAAGCCTTCCTGGATGGCAGGCTGACGACGATGGCGGCTGGGGCCCTCCTACCCTGGTGACGAAAGAAATGGAGGGGTGGTGTCCGAGGTCCCGGAAGGTGCTCAAGGGCCAGCTTGGACGCAACGCAACCCTTCTGTTTGCCGCGGTCCGGGCCAACGTTGGGAACGAGACCAACATACATCGACAACACTCGGCAAATTGCACAGAGGAGAAATGCACATACATCCAGGCGGCGAAGTCAACCGACGTAAACAGCTACAAGACGGAACATCACCCAACATGTCCCGCCGTCAAACAGCCTCCCAAAGAAACAACGTGCTACAAAATTGGGCCCGACCTAGCAGACATTCGAGAAATCCTCGAACACGGCGATTCAAATGACCGTTTTGGTTCGTTTCCCCTGCTGAAGATTTTTGGACCTGAGGACAACCCGAAGATCGAGGTCCGACCGTGGACGAAGAACGTTAGGTTCGCCACGATATCGCATGTTTGGGCGCAAGGACTCGGAAACAAGAACGGAAATGAGATTTGGAGCTGTCAACTCGAGGAAATACGGATGTACGTCCGCAACGTCTTCAAATCGAAGGAGGACGAATTCTTCTGGCTCGACACACTTGCCATCCCTCAAAACTCGCCCAATCCAGTTGAGGACCGACTCAAGACGACCGCCATCAGCCGGATATACCACGTTTTCCAACAAGCGGCTTGCTGCATCATCATCGACCGGCACCTTATCAGTACAGGGACCGTAAGTCGTGATTGCCGCACGACGGCATCAGGCTTGCTTGCTTCGGCCTGGATGATGAGACTTTGGACGCTCCAAGAAGCGTTTCTCAGTAAAGAGCTACATTTAGCAGTGGGGACCGACGTATTTTCATCGAGGGAAGTACAAAAGGTATTATCGATCGATACGATGTGGGACGATGCCGCGTCCGACGAGGTTTTGACGAACGCGACAAACGAGATGACACAACGGAAGCTCTTCTATGGTATGATGGGAAGTGGAAGGCTCTCACGGAAACCTCCGCGGGATAGATCTCGAGCGCTTCTGGTCGCTGAAGCTTGGAGGGGCACACGATACCGCGTGAGTACATTCATACCTGTTTCAAGTAACGGGTTGTATTGACCTTTCCGGTGTTTTCTGACCTTTGCCTTGCCAGACCATTGATATACTTGAACACGAGACACGAGTACTGGCTAGCTTGTTTAACATTCCCATCCCGCGTTCTCATATTCCTGCGCAGCCAGAGAGCAGGAGGCAGGAACCCAGCCACCGAGCCATTTTCTTCTCCAGGTTGCCATTTAGGCAGCGTATCAGTGATCAGCAAATACACGACGATTCAGAGCGTCGAGAAGATCTTATGGTGGAGTTCTGGAAGCACTTCAGCAAGTGCGGGGATCAAACACCCGAGGATAGGTCGATACCATCGGGCATCATATTCTTGCCCGGTAGCCGCCTGTCAGCCCGGGGGTTTGGCTGGGCACCGGTCACATGGATGTCTCATCAAGAGGAGTCATATCCTTATCCACTGAGCACTCCCAAATACCCCACCTTGCTGCACAACCACGGCCTTGTCGTTCACTACCCTGGTTTCATCTTGTACGCATCTGCAAAAGGACTGGGACAGATCGTCAACAGAATCGGTGGCGGGATGGTGCCATTTGATCTGGTCGTCAATAGGGGGCTCCACGAGTGGTACAGAGTTAGTGACGCCGACGTCAGAGGCCACGGCACCGAGGTTATGGACGCCAAGGAGAAAAGCGCACAAGACCATATTGACGACGATCTCGCACAGAGGATGAAGAATGACCCCAGATCATTAAGATTTGGAATTATTCTCTCAAGACAACGACCGGTCGAGTTTCCGGGTGAGATTGGCCTATTGGTGGAGCTCCAGAAATCAGAGCACCAGGATAAGGATGATGAGCAACGGGATGAGACCAATGAGGCTACCTTGTACTGCCACATCATCCGTCGGGTTCTGGTCTCTCACCTCCCTCCCGGTGCCGTTGGGATGCCAGGTAGTGCTAGCGGTCAGCAACATGTGCATACGGGAGGCCTTGTTCTGAAGAAGTACACTGATTTCGGGAGCGCTAATCTCATAGGTGTGGCAGTCGCGGATAACCGGGCTTGGTGTGTCGATGGATACGAGATGGCTCGTCTTCTGAAGGTTCCTGAGGCTCCCGGAACCCCACCCCTGCCAGGAAGGCACTCTCAACCGCGAAGGGATTCCGAAATCGGCAAGTCACTTAAACGGGCTTTCAGCATATGGGGAGGGAGGGTTTAACATTTCTTCCGGTTCAGAGCTTTCATTTTACTATCTCAGGACTCATGGTACATCTAGTGGGGACATAGCCAAAGTAATACAAAAACGGAGCTGCACACGACGGGTCTGATGCCTGATATGAGAACGCGTACTCAATGCGGACCGAGGGTTTTCGATAAAGGTTCGCAGATAAAATGGATTTTCAATCAGAGAGTAATAAGACTAATCGAGACGATGGCACAGCTTGGGCAATAACAGCCTCGGCTACCTTGCATATTGCGGTATGCCCTGCCTCACGCCGAAGTTTGAACCGTGCCCCCTTGCATCACGATTCCATGAACATCCTTTCCGATATCAGACCGAGCTGGTCCTCCGACTTGAAAATCCCCCGGGGCGTTCTGGGGCTGTTAGTCCCAAGCTTCTACGGACATCTGCGTTGCTCTGGTCGCCAGCCTCCACATCCACATCCTCCAGATTCACCCCTTTGGGTATATCTGTATGCCCATCTGCTGGGATCTTGCTCGTGTATACAGAAGCTTCCTCTACCTCTTGGCCGCTCGCATCCTCGGAGATGGGCCCTCGGCGTAAGGCGCTGTCGATCATCTCAATCTGCGTCCCGCGGTAGTTGAATTTGGGCAATTGACTGGGGCCATCTCGTCTTGGACGCCTTCTGCCATCCTTTTTTCTTTCTCTCTCGTATGCCTCGAAGTCATCCTCCCACCAGTCATACTCCTCGGCCCTCAGTTTCCCAGGGAAGAACTCCTCTCGAAGTGGCTTTCCGCATTTATACGTTTCGTGGAAGTCCATGATGACGTCCATAACCTTGTGTCCCTTAATCACCTCCACAAGGTTCAGTGGAAGATTCCTCAATTCCGGCGCCATCTCCGCGGCAGCAAGCCAGGCATTCTGAAACATCCCCAGTGCACCGACACCCAGCAAGCACCAGGTCTCCGGCAAGGCGGTACTGGCAGAAACGTTGATAAGTAGCAGAAGCCACAAAACGCATGTGACGATGAAAGTTGCCTGGGTGATCATGAAGCCGATTGGTACGCCCTGAAATGGCCAAACGGTTGTTCGCTTTGTTTTGCGCTTCAAAGTGTTCCTCCGCGTCATTCCATTGTCGTATGCTGCTCGGGGTCTGGACAGCCGTATAAACTTCTCCCACGGCCTGCCATCTCTCGGGGACGGCATGGTGGCAAGCCCTTCGAGGTCAAGACACCTGCCGTATCCTAGAATGACCATGATGTCTCGAGAACCGTTGCCGGAAGTCAGTGCATAGATCTGAGATGACTTTTGTCGGTTTGGTAGCTTTTCGGCGCGCCACTGTGGGAGGTTCCCTATCCACTGAACAAGTGCCGTGCCAGTGGCAGTGATCAAAATCACATTCCAGGACCCGTTGACGATGACAGGGATCACCGCTAAGATGAACTGGAGAATGGTGACAGCAAGTCCTATGAGGTGTATTCGACTCCACGAAAACTCCGTCATCCCTCGATCGTTGAAGGTAGCGTGGAATACCGAGATTCTCAGGGGGTAGTCGTCGTCGTCTTCCACGGAGGGTTTGCGGTTCTCGATTGCTTCCATGTCGCGTAAAAGGCGCCCGAGGACGAAGTTTTTGCTCTCGCGAAGATATCCCGATTCAAGGTTGATCACCTTACAAGCGTAGTCGGGTGGGGACAGCAAGCGGCCGTCCCCAATGATGCCAACCAAACCGATGAATGCATATGCCGCACATCCAAAGGAGAAGCAGACAGGGACATAAAACTTCCCGGATCCTTGGGTAAACGCTTTTTGGACGATGTCGCCTCCCAGAACAAAGAGGATCGTGGATACATCGCTAGGATTCATCCACTGCCCAGCAAGCTCCTCTTCAGTTGAAGACATCGTGAGCAATACGAAGATCTGAGTTTTGATGTCCAGTGGACTGCGAAATGTGGAAGCTAGTCTGTCATTGTTCTGTTCGAGGAACAGAAAAGGAAAGGGGCGCTGCTTCAGGCAGAGAATATGGAAATTCGGCGAGATGGCATGACGGAAGCCCAAATGAATCTAACCAATGGCAGCTTGAAGAGCCTGGCCACATGGATGCAGCTAGACACATGCATGACGCGCCCCGAGACCACCACCTCTCCTCATGGAGTATCATCTTAGAAATTCCGTACTGTGCGACGGACACTGGACTCCCCGGCAGGTCAAGATTGCATGTTGTCATTTTGCCGTTGGTCACCAAGGTAGGGCGGTCACCTGCTGGTTTGTTTGGGCCAAGCCACAGCCTGCTTTCATGTGGCATACTCCAGCTTATGCTAGGCACAAAGCCCGCTGGGTTTGCTTTACCTACCTATATAGAGTTACACAACATGAATGCTGACACACACAATGCCGGAAATTCGAATATGAGGCGGCGATGTTTGTTGGTTGATAGATATCCGGAGGCAACTTAATCCCTGGAGGCCTGGAGCAGGCAAGCGGGCGCCAAGTAGTAATTACCTGCGGGTAGACGTTTAAGGCACCCAACCGCAGGCAGTGTGCCAACCTTCTGGTAGATGGGGTCCTCTGGGTCATGAGCGGCCACGCCACCACGCGGCTGCTCTCGCGCTCCCGGGCCGACACAGAAGTCCGGTGACGTTGAGATTGATTACCATTGGCCGAAAGGTCAAGGAATCCTGCAACCACCAGCTGCAGCCCGGCCCTCCGAGGCCTGTGACAGAGGATTTACACTGGCGTGTGTTTGTATTCTTACACATGTCCATAAAAGGTATGTTCGAAAATTACCACCGTCGAGACCCTGACATCAAACACATGCCCCCAAGATTGCTACTGGGGGCGAGCTCGAATACCGTTTTGAGGGATATATGAAGTCACCCGAATTGTTGTGGCCGTTACGAGAAAGATCCTTCGTCCGCAAGGCGGATTGTCACCTCATTTAGTTCAGTGTAGTGTCGAGTGCTCTGATTTATGCCACATTGCTCGATTTTGTCGGAGCTTCAAACCATTGGCTTTCATTTTAACTGCAAGTTGTTGGTTGGTGACTGGGTAGACCGTAAGTTCACCTACTGGTAATAACAGAGCAAAGGGAAAAGGGAAAACCTAAGTCTACATGTCGTTGCTGGGGATGTTTCCACTGTACAGTTGTGTGGTTGAATGACGTTGAAATGATAAATTGTCAACTACCAAATCTTTCATCCGCCGATCGAAATTTGTGGAGGTTTTCGTCGACTGACCTCCGGTGTTCGGATGAATTTCCAACGGCATTCAAGACCGGGGCGGGGTTCAAGCGGGACCAGGCGGGGCTGACCGGTGCTGCCCCGCCCCGGCGCAGGCAAACCTAGCCAGGCGATCTTTCGGCCATCGAGTTTTGGTTTCGACTTAATATCGGTAATTGAAAATGAGCAACGACAGGAGATTACTGAATTCCCGTCCCAAACGTAACTCCGAGATACGTGCAGGCATTGGGGGTGGGTGCAAAGCGAATACGGTTACTACGCGGTTTACGGCGCATCATGCAATATGTGATGCAGTCGATGTCCTGCAAGCTCCGCCGAGCGCCCTGAAGACCCGAATGCGCTGAGACACGAATCAAAACCGCTCATGGTTGCAGAAATGCTCTCATTGTTGGTTCTCTGCACATGAGAGCTTTTTGGTCACATCCCACACCCTTTAACGTCAGAATTCCTTGCAATCTCGTGTCCCATGTTGCTTGGGTTGACCCATGTTCTCCTCCAATGGGAGTTAGGCCTGGACACTGGATGCCTGCAGCAAGGTGAGAACAGCCAGGATCTAATCTGCCCGTTATGCAGTTCACCACTCTTCCGACTCCTCCACGCATGCGGAGTTTTCCTTCAAGAACATTCGTTGAGAAAATGCTCACGTTGCGACCTGTTCAACTGCACTTCGACTCACTGCGGCCCGCCTGCAGTCATCAGTCTCGCCGAGATCACATGCACTATGACGGTATGGAATCCCGATAAGTATATGGTCGGTTGGACCTGCGCCATACACGCCGAAGGTGTCGCCGCGAGGCTGTTCCTAGATGAGGCGCACGACCCGTCGCCGTCACGTTTGGAGAACGACGGCAACAACTACAGCCTCGGGAGGATAGGGAAGCATATGTCGTGATAGCCAGCCTAACCGACGGGGAGTAAGCCTCGTGAGCGCCGCCATGGTTGCGAGAGATATGCTTCACGCCTTCCCCGAGGTCCGCATAGGCCTTCTGGTCGGCGTGGCCGGCGGTGCCCCGAGCGACGAGCACGATGTGCGGCTCGGGGACGTCGTGATCAACTCCGGGACGACACTTCAATACGACTACGGCAAGAAGATTCAAGACCAGCCATTCTTGATGACGGGTCACTTGAACAGGCCGCCGATTGTCCTGCGTACCGCCGTCAGCACGCTGCGCATTGACTACACCCTCATGGCAGCCCAGGGACAAAATCTGATCGAAGAAGATGTGGAACAGGTTCTACAGAGACACCCCGAGCTCCGTGAGACGTACTCTCGACCGGACGATACGACAGACCGGCTTTTCCGGCCAGATTTCCTCCATGGCGACAAGGGGTTGACCTGCGACCAGGCCGGATGCAGCAGTAATGTCTACAACTTAGCTCGGAGAAAAGAGAGAAGAGACGCGAAGAATAGGACTAAGGTCCACTACGGCAAAAAGAGCATCGGCAGATCAACTGATGAAGGATGCCACAACTAGGGACAGAATAGCCAAGAACGACGGCGTCCTCTGCTTCGAGATGGAGGTGGCGGGCCTGATGAAACCTGTTCCCACGTCTGGTCATCCGCGGCATATGCGACTACTCCCGATACTCACAAGAACAAGGAATGGCAGGGCTTTCAATCTCAAGCGTAAAACCAACTGCAGCAGTTCGCGACAGCGTGCGCGGGTACCAACAGCCAGGCATACCCATACGTCCGCACCACCTCGAACGCCCAACCCACGACGCAGCAAACCCAAACCTATCCGCAACCCCAGCAACAGTATCAAACACCACTCGCCGCGAACGGCCGGGCAATCTCAACCGTACCCCGATATCCCAACGCGCAAACACAATATCCAGCCTCGCAAGCAGCCTTCGCCAACAATCAGACGTACCAAGCCCCCGGTCAGCAGTTCCCGTCAAATCAGGCCCTCCCCAACGGCTTCCAACCCCAGAATCCGCAGACGCCGCAGTGGCAGCAGTCCGGTACCAACAGCAGCCGACGTGGAACGTAAATAATACCGGGTGGCAACAGCAATAAGACCTTTCGTTCCAGGAAGATAGCGACGAGGGCACGTAGCAGGTCAGCGACAGAGACGATGATAAGATCTACGACACAGACGTGACAATGAAGAAGATTAGACCAGATGGGACTTTTGAGTACCGTTCATCTAGACTATTCCGCGGGGGAAAAAGAAAGCATTGTTAGAAATCATATAATCCGACTTCAGGGCTTCCGCCCCAGACTTGACCTCGCCGAAAACCAAATGACGAACAAAAGAGACAAGAAACAAAGGGTTGAAAAAAAAAACACTTCTCTTAGCCTGCCACCACCGAAAGATAGAATCCTTACGTACGCCGACTCCGAAAGCCCCTTTCAACAAGCCACGTCATACGGTATCAGACCCTTTTCCCTTTCTCGTCCCCCCCACCCAGTCTAGCCACTCCCCATTTTCTTCGGATCATGCCAAAAAGGGGACAGGCAGGTATACTATACAGCAGCTGTGCGTTCGTCATTATTACAACAGGAGGGGTGGGTATCGCTCCGTCTCTCCGTCGCTCGTTTCGATTGTCGAGGGCTGCGTCTACTCGACTTCCATGGCGCCATCGCTTTCAAGGTTGAGGTCGAGGACGCGGGCGTACTGAATGGTGAGGCGTTGAAGTTCTCTGAATTTTCCTGCGTGGTTGTTAGAATACCAAGAAGAAAAGAGTGGTAAAAGGGGGACGTACCGAGAATCATCACGACGCCCTTGAGGAGCTCCTTCCGGTCCCAGCCGCAAATATCTTCGCCCTGGCCGTACCATCCGCGCGCCCCCTCAGTCTTGGCGTCATCGTCCTTCAAGATACCACCGAGCAGGCTGTTAAGCAGCTCCTCCACCTTGCCGCGGAGGCCCTCGGCACCGATACGCTTGGCGTACATGAAAAGGTACAGCCGGAACTCGTCGCGCGCTTGGAGATGGAGGGCGGCCGCGATGCGGTTCTCCAAATGGGCAATGCTGACCGTCGACTCGAAGCCCTCGAAACCATCCTTTGACATCAGCATCTTAACTATCCGTTGCAAAGTGTAAGCCCGCCCCTTAAGCAGGAACTCGTTGGTGGTGTGACGTTCGAGATACGGGATGATGCCGGCCGAGACGTGGGCGGTGCTGGCGTCCTTGGGCTTCGCGGGGGTGACCGGCCCGACGGCCGTCGATTGCAGCGCGCTGATGGAAGAGTCGTTACTGTTCCAGTACTGTGAGCCAACGGCCCACCAGGCTTCGCTGACGCGCTGCCATGCGAACATGTCTTTGGTGTAGTAGAAGCCGTCGCCGTTGGTCAGCGTCACCACGATGTTTCCGATCGAGTTGAGCTGAGCCGACGTGATGCCAGGACCTGGCGTCGTGGAGTTGAGGTTGAGTGTCGTCGTGGCGAGCTCAAGGACGGGTCCGAGTGATACGGGCGGGTGAAGCGCCGCCGATTTCTGCATGTCCCAGACGTGGCACAGGCCAACGGCGTTTATGCAGAGCAGGAAGTGGTGGCGGCACTCGAGCATGACAGGCTGGGACTCCATGATGATGGCGTTCATCAGCCGCCGGCCGGCGGGAGACCAGGTGTGCACGCTGCCGTCTTCGCATGCCGCCGCCCAAAAGTGCTTACTGCCCGTGACAAGAATAACGGCACGGGGCAGCCAGTCCTGCCACAGGAGTGTGCCACGCTTGGTCGCGGAGACGTGAGAGGGATCCCTGATCTGAACAGGGTTGCGAGCCTCGAGGATCGTATTCTCGGGAACCTTGGACGCGTCGTCGGTGCTGTTCTCGGGAAGCAAGACGCCTCGCTCCAGTGGCCGGACAATCTGTGACCTGACCTTGGGCACGGCGAGGCGAATCTGAGCAAAGGCTATGGAGGGATTCAGCACGGCGGGACGCAGATACTCGGGCGTGGGAACGACGCCGTGCGCCGCCGGCACGACGGATGCGGGCTCGACACCGTCTACGCCGTTGAGGGTGACTGCCGTGGGCCCCGTTGCCTGTCGTTTCAACGGATGGTCCTCTTCCTCGTCGCCCTCGACCGCTGGCGATCTGCGCTTGTTACCGAGCAGCATCGCAGCCACCCCGCCCCTTGGCAGGCCTTCGAACGCTCTGTCGAGATCGATAATCGTTTGGGGGGCCTCGTTCTGCGCCGATTTCGCAGTCGAACCCACTAGTTGGGTTTGAGGGAGAGAAGATTGTCCCGTACCCGACGCAGACACCAGGAGAGGCGCGACGCGCTTTCTTCCGTCCTTTCCAACGGTCACTCGGGACTTTAGCTCCTTGACACGTTCTCCCGTCTTGTCGGTATTCTCTTCTGGTGGCTTCTCCTTCTCCTTCTCCTTCTCCTTCTCCTTCTCCTTCTCCTTGTCGGCGTCGACGTTGCCGTTGGTTGGCTTGGGCGTTGAAGTGCCTGTTCCTGTTCCCGCCGGCTTCGTCCCGTTAGTCGTCGGCGCCGGCTCCTTTGACGAAGGGCCCGCGTCGCCCATGAGGGCACCCATGCGTGACTCGGCGGCGCGGGACTCTCCGGCCTTGCTCTGGTTCTCCAGGTTCAGTCCTTCTATGTCCTCTGCAATGCCCATCCCCTTTCTCGAGGCTCCGTACTTCTGCAGGGCCTTGTCGTTCTCTTCTGCGTTTGCGACCCATCCCAGCTCCCCGCGGTCAAACTTGATTCCCACCACGGAGCCGTCGAGGCTTGACGCGAAGATGGTCGACCCATCCGGCGACCAGGCCAAGTCGGATATTGACTTTCCAGCGACATCTTGGAGAATAACCACGGGCCTGCTCGTGTTCGTATTCCATATGCTAAGTGTCTTGTCTTGGCCGGCAGACGCTATGACTGTGACAAGAGCGTTATTCTCGAAGTAGACAGCTGGGTCCTCGGTATGGAACAGCCGTGGCGAGAACATGCAGACTTCGGTCGGGCCTTCGTGGCCGATCAGGTTGATCTCGCTGTCCCAGCGCGTTCGCTCGATGATCGCGACAGAACTGACGGGGCCATTGACGGCATTCGGCGCCGCGATGTGGTTTCCATCGGGCGACCAGGAGCATCTTCTGAAGTAGGTCGTGAGCGGCGAGCTCTTAAACGGCGCGCTGATTGTCGTCTCGAGAACAAAGTTGTTGACCATGTCGTGCTGCGTCGCATTCGGGGCCGGGGGCGTGAATCGGAATATCTTTATCGTCCGGTCGTCGCTCGCGGTCGCGAAGAACTTGTTGGCGGGGTCAAAGGTGATGCCCTTGACGTGACTGGAGTGGACGGTGATCGTCTTGAGCTTCTCGAAGCTGTGGCCGGACCAGACGACGATCTTGGAGTCCAGGCCGACCGACACAAGTATGGAGGAGTCGTAGGACCAGGCGAGGTCTTGCACATCGTTCTCGTGGCCGACGAGGCGCTTGTATGTCTTCCAGTTCTCGACGGGGGGCGGTTCGGAGCCGAGACCTGCAGCGGGGGATTCTGTTAGCAGCCACGAACGCGAAGGGGCAGGATCGCGCGCATGAAGCGGCGCGGAGGACGGCGCGCATTACCAAAGGAAGCCACCGGCGGGTTCTTGTCCAGATGGTAGACGCAAATGAGCTTGTCGTCGGCACCGGAGGCGAGGTAGCGACCGTTTGGCGAGAAGCGAACGGAGTGGATGGTGCCGAGGTGGTGGCTCATGTGGCAGAGCTGGCGAGGCCTCTTCGTCTCGAGGTCAATTGAATCGCTGTAGATGGCCTCGGTCGACCAGACGCGCACGTGTCCATCGCCGCCGGCGGTCGCGAGACGCTTGCCGTCGGCGGAGACGTGGCAGCTGTAGACCTCGAAATCCTTCTGCTCGCCGCTGTGGCTCAGCCATGTCGGCTTAATGACGCGCATCGCGAGCGGCCCCCGAGGGCGTGTCCAAATTGGCGATAGTGATGATGGAGCGCGTCGTGGTAATTGTCGTCGGGGTTGTCGTCGGGGTCGTCTGCCGTAAATGCTGGTGTTTGGGTGGTAATGTATGGGTGGAAGTGAGGACAATGTAAGGCGTGGGTGGTGGCTTCCAATCCCCAGAAAACGCGTTTTGCGGAGCCCTGATTCGCGTCCCCAAGCTTCAGGTCCTTCCACGCTAAATTGGCAGTAACAGCCTTTGGGATTCAACAGCTGTGCCAAATGCTTCTCCTAAGGTCCTCACAAGAGACTGAGGGCAAGCGCATCCATGCGGCCCAGTTGAGGAATGATTACAATTCTTCAAGAAATTACACCGCCGTAATTGGCACTGTTTCTCAATGAGAAATGTCAATCAGGGCAGGGCAAACAATTCCGGAAAGCCGTACCCAATTGTTGTCCCCAGCAGCTCGTGAGGCGCATTGCTGAGATGCAGCTTCCCTCCGCACCCAAGCTGAGGTAAGCAGGATTACACGGCCCGGGGATGCCGCCCCAGCAAGCTATACCGGGGTTTAGATAGTCCGATGCGGCGCGCATGACGTAAGGCACCAAAAAAGATGAATTATGTCATCTCTTAGATACTCTCATGGGTCAAATGCATTCAGCCATGGAGTTACCCCAATTCACAAGCCTAATTAGCCCAAAGTCGGCACCTCAGTTCCTCCTCCGTCAGCGGCATCGGGAAACAGTTGCACCTAGTCTCTCATCAAGTGCTTCGAACTCCGCTGGTGCACACAGGTCCATCGCTATGGATCATGGCTAACGGCATCGCCCATCCGGCTGGCTGATATCTCGTCGGAGTTGCTGTACTATGGCGGAGTTTGAGAGTTTGATAGATGGGATCTCATCATCTCGGACTTTAAGGGATCGCCTCATCGTCCCGTACTAGCCAGCTTACAAATGTCGCTACGATAAATAACGCTATAACGCTATCACGATGTATATATGGCTGACACCGTCGCCATCTCTGCAGCGATGTTGAGTAGCATCAGTATCGATCAGTCACCTAGTTTACATCCAGTTCAATCGTCTCTTCACTAAAGCATCTCCAGCCCATACACATCCCTTCACAATGGCAACCACCAAGACCATCGTCGTCCTCGGCGCAACAGGAAACCAAGGCGGCTCCGTCGTCCGCACCTTTCTCAAAGACCCGTCCCAGTGGCGCGTCCGAGCAGTAACCCGCAAACCCTCGTCCGCCGCGGCCGTCGAACTCTCCAAGCTCGGCGCCGAAGTAGTCTCCGCATCCCTCGACTCCGTCACCGACCTACAAGCCGCCTTCGCTGACGCAAACGCCATCTTCGCCGTCACAGACTTCTGGGGCGCCGTCCAAGACCCGAAAGTCCAGCAGGACGCCGCAACAAAGGGCATCCAGCTCGCCGCCCGGGACACCGAAGAGTCCTGGGGCCACAACATCGCCGCCGCCGCCGCAGGCATCACGACCCTCGAGCGCTTCGTCTTCAGCACCCTCCCGGGCGTCTCCGACCTCACCCAGGGACGGCTGAAGAACGTGTACCACTACGACGGCAAGGCCAACATCGTCAAGCACATCCAGTCCTCGCTGCCGGAGCTCTGGTCCAAGACGTCGCTGATCTTCGTCGGGCACTACAACAGCAACATCGGCCCGGGCTCCTTTTTCGCGCCCGCGTACAACAAGGAGAAGGATCAGGCGGAGCTCGAAGGGGCGACGGCCGGCGACGTTAACGTGGCCTTCATCGATGCCCCGGGGAGCACGGGGCTCTTCGTCAAGGCGTTGGTTGTCGACGAGCCGGCTGGCCTCGCGCTGGCAGCGTTCGACGAGTGGCAGACCCGTCAAGAGACCGTCGAAGCGCTCACGCGTATCACGGGGAGGAAGTTTGCGTACGTGCAAAAGTCCGTGGAGGAGATGGCGGCCGCGTCGCCGTTCGGGCTGGAGATCCCGGAGACGTTTGTCTTCACTGACGAGTACGGCTTTTTTGGGGAGAAGGTGGAGGGGTGGAAGGACTCGCTGACGTGGCCGTCCCAACTGAAGAACAAAGTCGAGGGTGTTAGTCTCGAAAAGTGGTTGAGTGAACAAGACTGGACTAGCGTTTTTGCGAAGGCTTGATGCCCGAGTCCGAAAGGTCTATCTCCTCGCAGTAGTCCTCTGGTGGAAGCATCATGTTCTTCTGATTACGTCCCAGACTCGCAAAGCTGCCCGGCCAGATCAGCCGCGCAATTCACCTTCCCTTGATACTGCACATCTGTTAGTTCAATACGTACCACGGAAATATCTCACTTCGTAACATGCCTGTGTGATTGAAGATACCGCTGCAGCCGATGAGATTTCTTCATTGTCGGCATTGCATGCCACATTGAGTAGTTGACCCGACGCGATCACAACACCACAGAGGAGTTGAAACCATCACATGCAGGCTAAGAAGCTTGACAGCAACTTGGAGGTTCGGAACTCCCCGATGATTGTGCCTATTCACCGCATATCTTTTGTGACAACCAGTGTCAACAGTCGACCGAGGCATCGGCTAACGGCATCTACCCATGTGGACTAGTAACTTGGGTTGAGGATGGATGGCATGAAGGTTCAGTTGAATCTCACGAGCTCCAGATACCATCTCACGCTACTCCTAGCCTTGAATGAAGTCCACGATTAGATGTCCCACCATGAGCCAAGGCGAACAGGGCAACGCTCTGGTCGTAACCCTATAGAGAAGGTAACTCAACACCGCTCGACCGACACACATGCACAGTCAAACTTAGCTTCCCTCTAGCAGACAATTCCAACGACACCCCGTGGCAGAATGATAGGGACAGCCCGAACGTTTCCCAGCCCCGCAGCCAGGTTAACCCCGTTTCGACAGGTGCTCAACGGGACCGGTGGATCGGAGCTGGCCGCAGGGTGCACTCGGGAGCGGGGATTCCGCCAAGCGACTCCCTCAGGCCCTGTGTCACAGAGTACAGCTCAGTCTTACAGCGTTACAGCGCGTATGTGGGACATATGGAAGACACGGGAGAGACTTCCTCGCCGGGCCACGTCGGCCGTCGGGATTGGCGTCGCGACGGGAATTGCAAGGTGGATTGCGGCCTCGGTAGATGCGCCTGACTAGCGCACGACATCCATGTCCCCCCCCGAAGGGCCACCAATGACACCGCTGGAAGTTAGCTAAAACAGTCCCCTATTCCCCCGAACCTCCCCCCTCCCCTGCTGAAGGCCCCCGAAAGTCAGCGCATGTCTCGCCCCCCGAGCAGCCAACCACGGCCGCGTTCCTGGCCATGCACGATAAGATCCCCAGATGCCTTCACAAACACCTTCCGCTTTGAGGACCGGCGATCGACGGCGGACGCTACCTCGGCTGACAGGCTGTCGTCTTGTCAGCGGCACCTCTTTGATTGTGCGTTACATCTCCGACGGGGTCGTGGTCCCTCACCATCAGACAGTCTATTATTTCTCGGCGGCGGACTCTGTATAAAGACGCAGCAGCTTTGCATTGTTCAGAGGTCTCCCCAACTCCAGTTCATCCCAACTCCCGCTCACCCCTTCCGCCCCCGGCCCCGCCCCTCCGTCCCTCAGCCCCACCCATCCCGATCCGCTCCGGCCTCCGCGACACAATGCAGCTCTCCCTCGTCCTCGTCTCCCTCTTCGCCCTCGCGGCCCAGGCCGCCCCCGCGGCGATCGAGAAGCGCTCCACCACCTGCGGCAGCACCTTCTACTCCACCGCCCAGGTCAACGCCGCCGCCAGCGCCGCCTGCACCCACGTCCGCGCCGGCACCCAGGCCGGCTCGTCCACCTACCCCCACCGCTACAACAACTACGAGGGCTTCGACTTTGACGTCAGCGGCCCGTGGTACGAGTTCCCCATGAAGACCGGCGGCGTCTACACTGGAGGTCGGTTACTCCGGAGGGAAGCTCGTGGCGTGTCGGAGTTGTCCGGCTGTCACGTTGCGCATGTGCTGCGTGTAACAGATGCTAACATCAGTCATAGGATCCCCCGGCGCCGACCGCGTCATCATCAACGGCAGCTGCGGCCTTGCTGGCCAGATCACCCACACCGGCGCCAGCGGCAACGCTTTCGTCGGCTGCTCTGGCACCAACTGAACGGATTGAGGGGAGTTGGATGTGTGCATGTGCCGGAGGGAAAGACGGGCATGCCATTTATGGGTTATGAGCGCTTAGATTTACACGTAGATGCCGTTGGTGGCATTATTTCTCAATTCATGAACATAATTTTTGAATGCGCTGCTGCCCGCACTGTTCTGTCTTTGCCCCGACACGTCCTGTTCCTTGGTGGACGGTCGACATCACGAGCATCGGCACCCCAGGATCCTGAGTCGAGCTTGGCCACTGACACCAATGTGCTTGGGGACTATTATTTCACACCCCCAGGCTGAGTATTACACATCCCCTCTAGCTATTCTAACCGACTACTATTGACTTTTAGTATTCGTCATAACCATCGTTGTCGTCGTCGTCGTTGTCGCTGTTGTCGTTACCACTGCTTGTGGGGTGTGGGATTTCATCTTGCGGGTGTGAAATAATAGTCCCCTTGTACTTCCTCGCCAGAAATGTTCACGGCTCCTGTGTTTTCGCTCTTAACGTCACTTTTAGCGTAGCTTCAAGTTGAATTTAAGCATGGAGTGATCAGTTATCACATCTCAGGAAACAAAACATGAGAATAGAGCCTCATACATTTGAAAAGACCTTGAGTCAGCAACTGTTTTGCTCCGGCACCTCTCTCCTCCTACGAAGGAGACAGCCCCAACCATGGTGCTCAAAGGCTCGAACAGCAACGTCTTGGCAACTTCCTCTCTAACATATCTGCCTGGTTGGTCTCGATCCTCGAGAGCGCAAGTAAGACAGCACAACTGGTGAGTCAAAGCCGTTGGATTGTAACAACCATTACTTACAAGGGCCAGCGAGTGAGAACCATTTTCCCT
The DNA here is from genome assembly GCA_014235955.1 of Colletotrichum sojae. NCBI lineage: Eukaryota > Fungi > Ascomycota > Sordariomycetes > Glomerellales > Glomerellaceae > Colletotrichum > Colletotrichum sojae. The sequence goes on along the minus strand of WIGN01000220.1, from coordinate 39,403 downwards.
CAGCCACGCATTGAAATCGCGGAGCGCCTCGACAGTTTAGCGCGTCTCGCGCCCTGCGATCACAATCAAACCCATCAGGCCGCCACGTCCCAGAACGCCGGTTCCCTGTCAAACGCAGGGATGTGCAGTCAGCTCGAGGGGGAAAAGGGAGGAATAATTCCCCCGCTTACGCATGGGCTGCGGTACCCGACGCCACGCCAGCGAATGACAGCACAACGCTCAGCATTCAACTTTTCTCTCGCGATGCTCAGAAAAAGAAAAGAACGCTGCGTTAGTCTCTTTCGCTTGGTAGACAGCCAATGAAGCTTGAATTTCTCCGACCCTCAGGACTCGAACCCCTGATGCTGTGATCGCGTGTGGGTGCAGTCGCCAGACGCGGCGTCGCTTGGCATGGTAGGGCAGAGATGAGAAGCTTAAAATAAGGTAGAAGAGGCGGAGACGAGGGGCGGTAAAGAGATGGAGGGAGTGGTATTTATCTAGTACCTGCTTTCCTGGCGTTCGTGGCGCTCTTGTGGTCCAGCGTCTCGTTTCTGACGTTTCCTGACGGCTTTGTCGCGTGCCGCTCGCTTCGTTTTGCTTTTCACAATGGTTGAAATCACCATCGGATACGTTGCTGGTGCTATAGCCGCAGCTATTGTGGTTGGTATGTTTGCCTTCCTTTGTTAGACCGCAATCAACAGATACTGAGCTCTTGCAGCCCAGATATGGTGCCCCACGGCCATCGCCTTGATACTCGCCGGGCTCCTCAAAGACACCGAGACTGCCGCCACATGGTACGCCCGGGTTAAGACAGCTCACTTTCATCAGTGCCTATCTAACACCACCAAGGAACATTGCCAGCCGCGTCCTGCAGCGAACATGGTGGCCGACGATCCTGCAGTCCGACTCAGTCCTCACCCACGGCGCCCGCCTCAAGATCACCCTCGTCTCGTGGTCCGTCCCGATCATCACGGTTCTCATCGCCATCACGGGTGTCGTCACGCCCCTAGGACTGTATGAAGAGATGGACACGCTCGACACCAAACTCGGCACCTTCGCATATGTCATAGACACAGGGTCGTTCGGCGCAGGCACCTCCCCTCGGGGGCTGTACAACTTCTCCCGGACCTGCTCCTGGGGCCACGGCGTACTCCAGGGCCCCGCGCCGTGCCCTTACTCAGGTAACAGTGTTATCATCACCGGAAGCAACGGAACTTTCAACTTCACGATGCCCAACGGCTACACGTCCCGCATCGACCCCATCGCCCTGGAGATATTCTCTAGCGGGACTGAAGGGCGCACGACGATGTCCAACTTCTGGGACATCGAGTGGCGGCAGGTCACAACAAAAGCCTTCAAATATGTCGACAACGGCACCGACATACCCGTAGGCGCATACCGCCAGCTCGAGAGCCACATCACCGACCCCTCGATCAAGGTCGTCGAAGGCCTCGTCGTCGACGCCAAGGACGGCGGCATCGGCCTGCGCAACCACACCCTCCCGTCCCACGCCGCCGAGGGCGCTAGCTGGTCCGAAGACCTCCTCTTCATCGAGCCCATCGCCAGCTGCGTCGACACCAACCTCACCCTCGACTTCGAAGTAACCTTGAACCTGAGCATCAGCACCTCGGGCGTCGCGAACCTGCGCCTCACGGACCGCGGGGGGTTCGTCAACATCGACAGGACATACCCCTCCTACGACCACGACAACGCCCAGTCGAACCCGGACCTCGCGGCGCGGGCGTACAAGGCGGCGTACCTCAACAACGCCTGGACGATGATGTACCTCAACGTGACGACGGGGAACAACGAGTCCACCGGCGCCCGCGCCTGGTCCTACCTGGAGTCGTCTTTGGGGAAAGAGTTTCCGCTTCAGGATAAGGCGACGACGAATTACCGCGCCCTCGGCTTCGATGGGGAGTTCGGGAACTACCTCGACCTCCTCGGCGGGGGCATCACCAAGAACAAGGCGGCTAACTGGTCGAACCCGTTCGGCGTGACAACGGACGACTTCCGCGGCGCAGAGACCATATGCTCCGGTGCTGGGGCGCGCGACTTCGCCAACATATCGAACATCTACGTCGGCTGTGGCCTGCTTCGCGGACCGCCCCGCAGGACAGACGGTGATGATCCGGACTCCGCGCTATTTGAGAATCATAGCAAGTGGTCCTCACCCCTTTACTCCTGCGCCACCGCGATGCGCGCCGTTGTCAAGACGGTCTCCTTCACCGTCAACGGCACCGACGGTCTCAAGAGTCTGAGTGTGGACTCCATCAAGCCCAAGGAGTACGCCAGCCCAGACGACCACCCTCTCTGGGCGCTCGAAGACTCCGGCCTGGCCATGGACGGGATAAGCCCGATCTGGGGCATCATATCCCCTGAGTACGCTTCCCGACCAAACATATCGACCGTAAAGCAGCCTGCCTTCCACCTGCCAGGGTACTCGAGCTCTCTCCTCCGCAGCTCGCTACAGCCCCCGCTCGGCGTGATGCGGTACAACCTCGCCGGCAGCGACTTCCCCTCCGAGGTGATGCGCACCCTGTTCGCCTCGGGCCTTGCAACGGGGGCACTTGGAGTTGAGTGGCCTTTCGACCTCGCCGGGGCGGCTAGCATGCCCATCCTCCGCCGTTGGCAGTCCCTGGCCCGGGACCCCGGCAGCGCCGCGGATATCATCAAACTCCTGTGGACTGACGTTGCGGCATCGGTCGTCGTGGGCACCAAGGGCACTCTGGGCACCGGGAACACCGGCGCGGCGGACGAGGCAGTACGCATTGAGATTCGGCCGTATGGCAGGCGGATCAAATACCGCTACGCCTTTGGCGTGCCGGCATTCGTGTTGCTGCTCGTGATGGTGTGCGTCGCGGGCGTACTGATCGTCAGTGCCGTGCTGGGGTCGGCAACGGTTGGCGTGCTGCGCCGCCGGATGAGGGAGCTCACTGTCGGCCGCATCCTGACGACGTTTCTGTACCCTGAGAGCGGCGACATGTCCATGACCAGCGCGGCCTGGAGCCGGGCCAACGGTGATAAAGCGGTGCAACTTGGCGCGGTGCCGCAGGGGACGGTGGCGGTGGACGAGGGTCGTGTTCAGTCTGCGCCTGGGACTCCTGCGGAAGAGGTCAAGGTGGGCTTGATGGGAGGTGATAGGCAGCCGGTATACTAGTTATGTGGCGATTTGACTTGGGACTGACGGTGGTAAACGGAGAACACGCTTGCATGTACAGCCCTGTTTGGCAACGGACACGAATTATGCTATTCTAATGACATCCATAACGAGATACATCTCCGGAGCCCTGTTTGAAGGCCAACTAAAGCTTGTAAACCAGCTTGGTCGCCGAGACGCTTCCATCCCGGTACTCTTGGAATCCCTTCGGCACACCGTCCAAACCACCCGGAATAACCTTGGGTGTGTTCGGCTTGATCTTGCCCTCCTCGACCCAACCAGGCAGCTTCTCAAAGAACTCGGCGCCGAGCTTGTGGTCCGCCTCGTGTGCCTTTCCCCGTTCCGTCAGTCATCTCAGATCACATACCGAGGGAGACAAAATACTCACAGGCCAGTGGAAGCTCCCGTACCGATGGTCCTTCAAAAACGCAGTCCAGACCAGGACGTCCGTGACCTTGGTCCGCTTCGTCACGCCCTTAGTGTGGGCCTTTCCGGGCCTGACGGTGCAAAGCGTGCCGCCGTTCTCACCAATGGCCAGGGAAGCAAGGCTAGAAGACAGCTCGTTGCCGATCGTGTCGAAGAGGTATTCGATCCCAGGGGCCGCCTTCTTGACGTAATCAACGACGTCCACCTCGCGGTAGTTGAACACGTGCGCCGCCCCGAGCCGCTTGACGAGGTCGAAATGGCGCGGGCTGCAGGTCGTGATGACGTTGAACCCGTGAAGCGCCGCGATCTGAATGGCGTACAGGCCGACACTGGCTGCGAGGAATATCAGCTGTGAGTTGACCTCAACGCGCTGAGTGGACTTACAACTGCCTCCCCAAATAAGGACCGAAGTGTCGGATCCAGAATCCCTGGGAATGTTCAAGCAATCCTTGGAAAAGAGCGCAAGCCACGCGGTCATTGACGCCAGCGGCAGGGTCGCCGCCTCTTCTGGAGTGATGTTACTAGGGACTTTGAAGCTGATCTTGTCGTCTGCCACGGTGTACTCGGAGTAGCCGCCGAGGCCTTTGATCTCGCCTAACGAGGGTCAGGAGATGTGCTCGCGGCACCGGTCTAGACAACTCACCTCCCCAGATCAGCCCGGCGATAGTGTTGCCTTTTTGCAACTTTTCGGCTTGGCTCCCGGTCGCCTCAACGGTTCCGACGAAGTCGCAGCCCAGAACAGCTCCGTCGCCAAACGCGTTGCTGTCGAGGGACTGAACTATTGAGACGGGTCAATAAGGAGACGATTGGATGGGACATAGCTGTGGCTTACCATCCGTAGGGTTCTGGGCAACGTGTGAGATCTTCACGAGCGCCTGGTTCGGCGCCGGCGTGGGCACGGGGATCAGCTTCTTGACCAAGGTGGCAGATCCGCCGTCGGAGGCGGCCTCGGTCACGAGGGCGGTGCACTGCTTTTCGGCCATGGTGACTCTCTAACAGGTACGGATGGTTGATGAAATCGCCGAGGTTGCTGGTTCAATTGGATCGTGGCATATGAATACTTCTGCTTTTCACGAAACCAACGCGATACAATGAGGTCGAGATCGTCAAGGTTACGTCATGAACGCTTTGTACTGTGTTTTCCAGGTTGCTAAAAGAACAAGAGCACGGCCAGCGAGACTGCATTGGTGAGGCGGGGTAAACAGCTTCATTACAAATCAACTGCGATCAGCTACATCATGTCATAGTTGCTGTGGGCCGGGCCGCGACGAAACCCGGACGTCGGCGGCAGGACCCCGCCGTAGAGCGTGCTTTCGGGATTTCGGGGCTTCGCCGGCGCGGGTGGGTCCGCTGCTCGGCGCCCCGGGTCTTCAGGGAGCCGGTAAGCGCACGCACAAGCGCAGCCGCTGGAGGCTTGGGTCGGTGGGAACGTGAATTTGATCGATATCATTCAACTGGAAAGAAACTTGCAAGGCTGAAGCTTATTGGAGCCGGTTTGATTTTGCTGAGCAAACTCTAGATGCTGGATTGCTCTTGTTCAGGCTTTCTTCACCGAGAGGGAGGGAGCGATTTTATTTTCGGGCGAGTTCGAACTTCCTCCAGGCCGTGAGATTCCAATTCAGTCAATTGGATTGACAACAGGCTGTAGAGGAGTTACGAATCATTGTCAACCGAGCAGAGCAGATCTCCTTGTTCAATCGCACGTGCCTCCAACTGTAATCAGGCCGGTCGCGCTATTGAAAGCCAGCAAGCCCAGGTTATTTGCCAACTCATTAGAATTACGCCATTCTGGAGGTTGTCATATAACTCCAGTTTTATGAATGTACTTCTCGCCGGGGGATCGCGGCGTCGTGACATTAGTTTATGCGTTGGCACCTCTAGTGCCAAAAAATCTGACCATCCCGGATCTTCGGTAGCGCATCACTCAGCCCTCATCAATCCTCGAGAACCTAGCAAACATGACACGAAAACACCGTTTGTTCCAAACCATTTCCCCTCATCTCTCAGAAATAGTAGCCGATTAAACAGTTTCACCCAACTTATCGTTTCCCAGAACAAACCAGGACAACATGCTGCCCAAGCTCCCCGTAGAGCACTGCCAACTTGAGATGAACCGCCCCACTCGGTTCGCGGTATCCGTCGACAGGGACTTGCTCCAGACCACAGAACGGAGGCTGCTCCTGTCACGATTCCCCGAAGAGCTGGCGGACGTTGCCGACGACGACTCTTCACATGGAGTCAAGATCTCTCGGGTTCGAGAGTTGGCAGACCACTGGCGGAATCAGTACAATTGGGAGGACCAGGAGGTATTGCTCTCATCACCTATTCCGCCTATCGAACTTGGACAGAGCCCAAATACTAATGCCAATCCAGAGAAAGCTCAACGGGACATTCGACCACTATCTCGTCAAGATCAACGTCCCAGAATACGGCCTCCTAACACTTCAATATACACAAACAGAGTCCCCTCGCCCAGGCGCAATTCCCCTGCTCTTCCTACACGGCTGGCCAGGCTCCTTCGTCGAAGCAAGCAAGATCGTCGGCCCTCTGTCCCGCGGCGACCCAGACGACGACAGCAAAGCGGTCTTCCACGTCGTAACCCCTTCAATCCCGGGCTTCGGTCTCTCCCCAGCTCCGTTCCGGTCCGGCGTCGGCCCGGAGGTCGTCGCCCGCGCCTTCCGGATCCTCATGACCGACGTCCTCGGCTACCCAACCTTCGCGACCCACGGCGGCGGCCATCTCGGCGCCAGCATCGCGCGATGGATCGCCATACAAAGCCCCGGCGCCGTGAAGGCTCAACACTTCGCATCGTTCCCGGCGCCGCCGCCGACGATGCGCTCTGCGCCTCTAGCCCGGCTCCGCATGCGCTGCTCGCGGGTGCTTTACTCCAAGTGCGAGAGGAACATGCTCCGTAACCGAAGGCTGTTCGAGGCGGAACGGAGTACTCACGTGGAGTTGCAACGGAGGAGTCCGCAGACCCTCGGCGTCGCGCTGGGTGACTCGCCCGTCGGGCTGCTCGCCTGGTTCGTCGAGCAGATGGACACCTGGGGGGACGCGCCGGGCTCGCTGGACAACGACGAGATCATCGACATGGTCATGATGCACTGGGTTCAGGGGGCGACGCCGGGCCTGCGGTTCTTCAAAGAGGCGTTCGGGGCCGGCCGGGAGGCGGAGAGGGCGTTCGAGCAGTACGTCCAGGTCCCGACGGGCGTCAGCGTGTTTCGCAACGAGGTCCTGCCTGTGAGTTACCCTTTCCTGTTGGAAATCATGCCGCTGATGTTGTGTCTCTAGTGTCCAAAAGATTGGGCTCGGCAGGTTGCAAACGTTCGGTTCTGGAGCCAGCACGACGAAGGCGGACAGTTTCCTGCCCTGGAGTGTCCCGAGACCTTCGTCGAGGATCTTCGGGACTTTTTGTCACCCAAGAAGCCCACGCATTTATCCAAGAAAGCCGAAAAGAGTTGAGAATTCGACAGCTTGCGGAGAAAAAAGGGGTCTATACTCTCTCGCTTACTCTGAAACGAAAACCAGTTGACTCGCTGTCCGCTGGCGAAATCTCACGATCGAAACCCATCTTGGAGATTCCCTCACGTTCATCTCTCCTTTTTCTCCCTCTCCCCTCAGCAATCATGTAAGATGGACGTAGTACGGATCCGTGTGGTTCACGACAGCAGACAGCCACCGCCCTCTCCCTTGGTAGTCCCAGAACAAGTCGCTCTCCACGCCCTCCTTGACGTAGTACCAGCCCTCGGAGCCGCTGATGGGATATCGCAACCACGTCCCCTTCCCATCTCCCCACTCGTCTCCTCGCCGCTCTTCCTCGAGTGCAAGTCCCCCGAGCTCGCGGAACACGTTGGACGGCAGCTCCACCACAATAGGCCGCCCCAGCTGCGGCGCGAGTCTCTCCGCTGCGAGAGCGAGCGGCTGCAACAGCAGACTTTCGATCTCAGGCAGACGGTCCTTCGGACGGACGGACGGGTCGTTGTAGAGGTAGTCCGAGAAGGATACGACAAGGGACCGCAGAGCAGGAAACGCAGCCGTCAGTCCGGCCAGTTCTGGTAGCATCTGCATCTTACCCTTGCTGGGAGTGTTCAACAGGGTCGGGTCTCCGAAGAGCAAGACCTCCAACCGCAGCTCTAGCTCGCGCACCGCAGCTAGGCGCTGGGGTGGAATCACCCTCCTGCCGGCCAGCAAGGCATCCAACAGGTCCCAGCTCTCAATGACGAATGCGTTGGTCGCGTAAAGCACCTCAACACCCTCGGCATACGCCATCCTACACGCGCGCAGCCATCCCAGCGCGCCAACCGCACACTCGCACTCCCCCGCGGCCCAAAACTTGCACATAACAGCCTTCCCGCGCAGACACGCGTCCCGATGCGGCCAGATATACGGCGAGACGCCGCGGGCGGTGAAGATACGCCGCTCCTCGGCTGAGTCGCGCGGGAGCAGACGGTGGCACACACAGCCGTACCAGCGCCACTCGCGATTCTTCTTGTTGTTCCCGGTGAAACTGAGAGGCGCCGATCCCGCGCCATGCTCGTACGCGGCCGCTGCCGTGGCTAAGTTTCCCCTCCGTCTCCGCGGCGGAGCAAGCCGGAGGTCCATGTGGAGCGTGCGATCGCCAAAGGCGGCTCGGAGGACGCGCTGGCGTAGCTCCGGCGGCAGACGGGTGAAGGTGCCGAGGGCGGTGACTTGGTCGCCGGTAATTGCGGTGGGCGTGACGGGCCGCGGTCGCTGGGCGGGGAGAAGAGGGAGAGGTGGCTCAGAAGCTGGTTCTTCGGCCTTCCGCCGGTGTTGCCGGCCTCGAAGTATGTCTAGCAAGCGGCGCATCTTCAAGTCGTAGCTGATGACGGATGAGACTGACGGATGAGAGAGCCGCACTGTCAATCACGTTGGAACTTGTTTGATCCAGACAACACCTGGGAATCCTATGCGAAAGGACTTTTGGACTAGCGTTACATGGCCGTGTAGCCACTAATAGCATTAAGCGATAATTATTCAATCGACAAGGAACGGTCTGTCGAGCCAACACTAGCCCGTTTTATCTGCATCATCAATATGCAGGATATTTCGGATTCGACCTCCTGTTCTCCTTCCACCTCCGAGTCCTGATCTTGCGATGCAACTGCTGCCACGTCTCGGTCTGCGCAAACAACGTGTAGTATAGCCAGTCGCAGACCTTGGGTAATGGGACGCTAATCTCACCGAGATCACCTTTTTCTTTGCCTTTGTAATCAGCGTTGACCGCTCGCAAGAAGACCGTCCACCTGCTCCCCTGGCACTCCTTTCCCTTCGAGGCAACCTCGTCCATCCAAGTGATGACATCCTCGTCAACGACAAGAAAACAGTCCCTCCGGATCCCCTCCGGAATCTCCTCCTTCTCTCCCATCGCGCGAAATCGGGACCGCAGCTCTTCGGAAGACGCCTCGTGAAGCCCGGCCTCCGACACGAAGACGCACTCGTGAGACTTCCAGAGATTCCGCCCGCTGAGACGCCACTGCTTCCCCATCATCGTCTCCCCCGTCCTGTCGTACAGCTCCCTGAACCGCTCCCACGCCGCGTCCCCGGAGTACTTCGCGTCATACCCGGTCCGGAACACGACGAACCCCCATCGCGGCAGCCCGGCGTCCATGACCTTGGAGATCCACTTGTACCGGTAACTCTCCTCCGCCAGGCTCTCGTTGATCGCTCGTCTGCGGCCAAGCGCCCTCTCCTTGGCGGCGGGCTCGGCGCTCTCGTAGTCCAGGGCCTCGCGGGCGCGGCGCAGAGCGTGCCTTTTCAGTTTGTCCTCCTCGAGCGACAGGTAAGGCAACGCGCCAAAGTACCAAACCCCGTGAAACAGGTCCTTCGTCTGCACGCCGTCGCAGATGACGTCCAATTCCTCCTTCGACAGCTCCTCCGGGTCCGCGAGCGCCTTGGCGATGAGCTCGCCCCACGTAAGCCCGAAGTGTTGCATGCATATCTCGTCCTCCTGATCGGGCGGCAGCCGGCCCAAGACGCGGTACTTCTCCGCCAGCGTCAGCACCGACGGGTTCTCGACCGCGCGGACGTACAGGGCTTTGATCTCGGGTTCCAGCGGCGTCGGCGGCGGGGCGTGGGGGTTGTTTGGGTCATAGGGCCTGAGTAGATTTGGCGGTATCGGGGGCATGGCGCCCTGGAAGAGGAAGGCCATGGCCGACAGTTTCGGACTTTGCTCTTGCGAAACGGTGTGTCATGTGTTCTAGAGAAATTTCACGACGATTGAGACTTATGTTGGTCGCCCCCACTCAGGACCGACATAAGTACTCACCTAGGCAGCAATCAGGCGACCAACTGCATTGTCTGAAGACACCATCACGTGATGGTGTAGACAGACCAAAAAGCCGCCGACTGCTCCTTGTGAACTCTCCCGAGTCGTTGATTAAAGAAACAACTTCGTTGTTGTTATTGAGTGACAAGCACAGCCATGCGTTTCAAAAGCCACTTAACCAGCATCGGAACCGAGACAGACACGTATCCGTAAGTTGATAAACTAAAGCCTTTACGGAGGCGCAATGATTTAGAAAATCATTTTCACTTTGTCTGATTAGGTGTTTACAAGTAAATGTTGTCTTCCTGTATGGACTCCTTCGAAATTCTGTGCAAAGGCATTGAGCTGTCTAGCCTCGAGATCCCAGAGGCCAAACCTTAACTGGTGCTAACCTCAAATCTTCGAAAGCCTGCTGGCCGAGAAGGCGGGTGACGAAAAGCACACACACCTAGAGCTTAGTTCTGGCTATTACTACCTTGTCTTAAGCTATGTTTTAGTATTAAAAAGGTAGATTTGCTGAGAATCTAGTGTGTCTTGATCTATAACCGACCTACTATAATTAGTGTACTGATGTCACTAGTCAGAGCACATAGTAAGTGGTAAGGCAGCAGTGAATAAAGTGTCTTGATTGATATAAAAGAGACTGCCGTGAAAAGGCAGCTAGAAATAGCTCTGGCGGTGGCTCGTCATCTGATTAGCACGTGATGGACGGTGACCTGTGAGCCCGGAGGTTGAGTGGCTCTGCGACAACTGATATACATGATGAGACTAAGACTACCAGAGTCAACAAAGGGGCTTCCAGTGCCAGGGCTCAGACAGGGAGATTGCAGCTTCTCTTCAAATAAGGTCCTAGAGCCGGGGAAATGAGGAATCGCAGCTTTCATAGCTACGTGACTCTTGCATGCCGCTGGTAACGCTCAAAAGCTGTTGGTATATCTTTGACGAACACTGCCGGGAACGTGAGGTACGGTGATTCGACCAATCTACGGTCAAAACCAGATACCCGCGCCTCAAATTCTGGATTCTCTGGCGACAGTGGCGACAGGTACCGCCCGAGATCGGACCATCTTTTAATCAGGAGTTCCCCATAGACGGCCACAGCGGCATAATCCGTCACGCAGTCACTACAGTGGCCCGAGACTTCCTGACCCGGCGTGCTGAGCGCAAGGTGGATGTCGTCCATGAAGCCCTTCAGCCCGCAGTCTCGTGTTAAATAGCTGTCGGGCCAGGGCCTCACCGACATAGGCTGCCAAATGCTCATGTGTGGGCAAATGGGCGGATGAATGAACAGAAACAACACAATTATGGCTGAAAGAAAAGAAAACCAGAAAGCCAACTGGATATAATTTGATGGGTGAAACCTCTTCTATTTTATATCCAAGCGTCTTATGCGAAAGGCAGACAACGAAGTCAAAACTCCACTCGTAAACGATTAATCTCTTCAAGCTTCAAGCCACGCAGCGATAACACACAACCTTAACATTAACAATAAGGCTGTTCGCCACATTTTGTGGTTCGCGTCGCCTGCACCCCGCATGCAGGTTGCTTATTCATCGGTTATTATTCGCGGTGTTGGGATGGTAGCTGTTAACATGCACACGACGTCCCGGAAGAGTTCACTTGAAAGTTATTGATTGTAGATACGTCTACCACTTATTAACCCCTTCCTCTCCCGTAAGGAAGCTGAACCAAACGCCATCCTCCCAGTGTCATGCTGCCAGAAAATGCAAAAAATGGTGACGCCTCTTGCCCAATTTACCGCTATACCCTGATACCATGTCCACACATCCAACCGCCCGCTCAGAACTCCGAGGCGTCGGCGAAACCAAAGGCCTTGACCGGCTGCAGCTTGGCCAGCTTGGTAAGCTTCTCCTTGGCCTCGTCGCCGAGGTTGACGGGCCCGGAGCCGGCGTTCTTGGGGCGAATCTCGACACCCGTGGGATACAGGTGCTCTACCACCACGTTGTCGCCGAGCTCGAACAGCTCCGACTTCTCGCGGAAGCACCACGGCTGGCCATCGCGCTCGATGAGGTCGTGCGTGTCCCGCACGTCCCGCGCGTGCAGCGACCGGTACCCGCCGTCGACGGAGACGGCGATGCAGCTGTGCCAGGGGGTACGCGGGAAGCCGTCGGGGTTGTGCTTCTCAACAAGCAGCGGCATAGACAGCTTGACGGCACCGGAGGAGGGGTGGATCGATAGGCGGACGTAGTCCGGGCACGTGGCGAGGATGATCTTGGTGAAAGACTCGGCGCGCATCATCATCTTCATGGCGACCTCCTTGACGACCTTGCGGTACTTGTGGCCCGAGGTGGCGTGGGCGGCGACGGGGCTGTTGCGCAGGTCCACCTCGAGGAAGCGGATAAAGCCGCGGTAGGTCAGGAGCGTGTCGTTGTCCGAGTCGATCATGGCGCGGACCTCCTCGAGCGCGTTGCCGAACTGCGACTCGAGCTGCCGCCGGGCCTCCTCGACCTGCTCCATGTACTGCTCCTTGGTCATGGGGCCGAGGCCGTCCGTCATGCCGAGGAAGTCCATGACGCGGAGGAGCTTGATGCCCTTGTAGCCCTTCTCGGCGGCCATGGCCATGAGCTTGGCGCCGTACTCCCAGGTCTCGTCGTCCGAGATGCCGACGACGTCTGCTAGGTGTTAGTCTGCTGATACGAAGTGGCTTGGAGGGGAAGACAAACCGTTAAAGACCAAACCGTCGGTGGCGATGTGAACCTCGGCGCCGGCCGAGTAGACCTTGCCAATCTCGACGCAGAGAGCGTTGAGCCTGGCGAGCGCCAGGTACTCACCCAGGTCGGGCAGGACGCCGATGACCTTGTCGACGCGGTTGATACTCTTCCAGGGGAAGGAGGGGATGATCATCTTGATGGGGACGTTGTCGCGGATGTACTGCTCGACGCGGGGCAAGAACATCTTGCGGCCGATCCAGGTATGTTCGGTCTCGCCCTCGGGCAGGATGTGTCTGCCGTACGACTGGAAGACGTCCATGATCTTGTGGGCAATCTCCGTCTCGGTGAAGGCTTCGGGAGGAGGGGTCGGAAGCTTGATCTCCTGGTCGCCGGCGAAGATGAAGTTGTCTGCGGGGGTTAGGCTCTCGGAGGAGAAAACCGGTGCTGTGCGGCTTACCTTGCGACTGCTTCTTGGCGTCATCAATCGACAGGGCGGGACCCATCGTGATGCTCGTCGCCCTGAGGGGGCTCCTCAAGTCGGAGGGGTTGATGGGCGAACCCGGGGCGGCATCATCGTCGGACGCGAGGTTGATGCTGAAGGCTCTCAGGGGACTGGTGATCTCGACTTCGAAAGAGTCGATGGGCGAACCGATCTCGAGATCCGAGATCATGTTGATGCTCGTCGCCCTGAAGGGGCTCTTCAGCTTGCTGGTGTCAATGGGGGAGAAGCCCGTGTTGAACCCGGTGTCGAGGGTCGCCAAGACGCTCTTTTGCCATGCCACGGGGGCTTGAACGTTGAGAAGGGGCTTGGCCTTGGGCTTGCCGGCCGGAGCCATCTTGGAGGGCTCCTGAGTGGGAGGAGCGGCGGCAGAAGGGTTAGCCATTGTGAAGGAGGAGAGTATGGAAATGCTAAGGTAGAGAAGAAACCGCTTGACAACGAGGTGTCTATGAACCGAATGCTGAAAGGGAAGAAAGGAAACGGTGCTTTTATTAGAGTCTCAGAGTGAGAGTGGGTTGGAGTTGTGGTGGTGTTTGAGCTTGAATCTCCACCACCTCGTCGGGGCGTCTCGAGATATTCTTCTTATACTCGGAGGAGCAGTTGAGAAAAGGCTGAAGCCATACCCACGCGGCACCCGCGCTTGCATGGCACCGAAAGCATACAAGCAATCCTTGGACCCGGACGGAGACTTTGAGGTGAAGTGTGGCGTCCGGTCTAGCCCGCCTGGGCGACCTGGAAGCTGAAGACCGCACACGTCGAACATGGCCCAGAATTCTTGCACGGCCTAGCCGCGGCTGACGTACGCGCTTATCCTCCCCCTCCTCTCAACCGTAGTCTGCAGTGAGTGGTGTAGCTGTGTCCTTGGTCTTTCCTTAGAGTTCACCGAACTCTCAAAATAGGAATAGACCAGTGCGCCACGTTCATGATCGAGGCTCAGTCTTACTCTCGCGTCGTTCAAAGACGGTCATCCCGGCCGTCCGTCGCGGAAAGAACATGCCGATCAAACTGACAGTACCAGCCAAGAGAATGGAAGAAAACGCGGAATCGTGAGGGACACAAAAATGCTCCGGTTTGTCGTCATAAGGCTGCGGGTCATTTGGATTCTGCGAGAGCACAGAGGACGTGCTCGTATTCTCGACGTATGAGGGTTAAGGTCCCAGCTGCATGGAAACTCGTAAAAAGGTTCCACGCCTTAACCCCTCCCCAGGGACGGGGAGCCGGGGGATTTTCACAGTTAATGTTGCACTTGGCAAAGCGGCTGCGATCTGTTGTCGATCTCGGTAAGGCGCATGCTAAATGCAATAGCGCGGCACGAAATATGATCGTCGGCTAGTGTCTTTAGGGAGATCCTTGTCCCCTACTGAGACTACGGTTTTGCCTCAAGCGGCATAGTAATCGACTTTCCTTTCGCAGCAAAAGAATAATACCACATTAAAAGTATCAGCCAAGCCCGGACGTGTTATGGCCCTCTTTGTCGCCGTCACATGGCAGGGGTTCCCATTCCTGTCAAGTGTCGTGACACTCCTGAGCGCGCTGGCCAATCACCGGACATTCGCACTTGCGCGGATGCGTTCATCAGATGCCAAGGCCGTCAGAACTCTAAGATACAAGTTCCATTCCTCCTCGATGGGACGGGGGGACCAAAAAGGTGATACCTGCCTAGCCATAAGCGTTTCCTCCGGCAAAAGGCGTAACTAGCCGTCGGCAACTACTTCCAGAAATGGGCCACTCAGAAGTTGCGAGACACTGCATATTCTAGCGCTTCTTACTTGCATTGAACCCATGGATGTCTGGCTGGGCGGATTAGGGCGTGGTTGGTCCCACGCCGGCAATTGACGTGCAGTTAGGGCTGTGCGGAGCTTTTCATGTAACGTATGGTAAAGTGAGGTAAGCTTCCAAATTGCCCAGCCTGGATGGGATGGCATTTAGTATCACTCTAGTTGAGCTTCAGCTGGCCTCGAAGAGCCTGGGCTGAGTCTCTTGAGAATGGCTCAGCCCTGTCTTCGCCGGCGTTGTGGTTGAGGCGGTTCGAGGCTTCGCGCCAGTAGTCCCCAATCTATATCCGGAGTTGACGGGGGCTCCTTTCAACTTGGGATCGCTTCACGTCTGCCGTAAACGGACCGGCGATTTGGTTGACACGGAGAGAGCTCAGAGCTCTGTTGCGATATCCACGCGTACCCTTTTGATAATACATGCTCCCCCCCCCCCCCCCCCCACAGTTTCTACGTCTTTGATACTCTTGATACTCTTGACGCTTCAAACCTCATCTAGTGTCATTCCGCCGGGGGCTTTTTCTCGCTCGACTCGTGTGCCTCCCAAACAAGGCTCCAGTTTTGCGTTTGACCTGCACCAACTCCTCTGAATCATTGCCTTCGCGGCATCAACACACCGTCGCCATGGAACAAAACACAGCCCCTCCTGCCGTCGAGTTCGGCGCGCACGACGCAAAACACTTCCCCGAACGATCCTCCTCTCTCATCTGCAAGCAGAACAAGCGGGCCAACAAGATGTGCGCCGCCCAGGAGCAGCAGCCCTACGAGCCAGAGGACCAGAGCCAGCGGATCTCGGACGGTCAGGGGTCCGCGAACCAGACGGACGAGGAGAAGTCGGCCTATGCCGTGGCGGCCGACCTCCCGGATGGCGGCGTCGTCGGATGGGTCCAGTGCGTCGCGGCATTTCTCCTCGTTCTCGACGGCTTCGGCTTTATCACGGCTTTTGGCGTCTTCCAGACAATATACGTCGAAAGGCTGGGCAAGCCGCTACAGACCATCTCGTGGATCGGGTCCATGCAAATTTTCTTGCTATTCTTGTTGGGAACCATCAGCGGCCGCGCCATTGACGCCGGCTATTTCCGCATCACTCTTGTCATCGGTTTCGTCTTCCAGGTCGGCGGCATCTTCGGCGCGTCCTTCTCCAAGACGTACTGGCAGGTCCTGCTCTCGCAGGGCATCGCCACCGGCATCGGCAACGGGATGCACTTCACCGCTCTCGTCTGGCTCGTTTCCCAATACTTCTCCAAGCGCCGCGGCCTCGCTCTCGGCATCAGCTCGTGCGGTGCCCCCATCGGCGCCGTCATCTTCACCCTGATGGCGAAGCAGATGATTCGCTCTGCCAGCGTCGAGTGGACCCTTCGCGCCATGGGGTTTCTGGTGCTCTTTAACAGCGTCATTGTCTTCATCATCGCGCGCCCCAAGCCAGCGAGCCGGGCTTCAGCACCGCTGCTGGACCTTCCGGCTTTCAAGGAGCTGCCGTATCTTCTATTCACCATTGGCATGTTTTTCACTTTGCTTGGTGCCTACTTTGCATACTACTATGTAAGAACCCTTGAACATGAGCTGTCTTGTATATCTATGCTAACAAGCCTGCCAGGTCCCTCAATTCGGAAAGAAACAGCTGAAACTTAACGACGACGAAGCCCTTACAATCCTCCTGATCATGTCAGCCGTGGGCGTCACCGGCCGTTTGATCCCACCCTACATCGCCGACCGCTCCATCAAGCCCCTGCGGACGCTGGTCGTCTCCATCTTCCTGAGCAGCATCAACCTCTACGCCTGGCCGGGCGTCAAGTCTCAGCCGGGCCTGATCGTCTGGGTCATCGCGTACGCCTTCACCGTCAACGCGGTGCAGACCCTCTTCACGGCGTCCATGGGCGAGGTCACGAGCGACATGTCCAAGCTCGGCGTGCGCATCGGCATGGTCTTCACGGTGATCAGCTTCGCCTGTCTGGCTGGTCCGCCCATCGGCGGCGCCCTCGTCGACATGGCCGGCGGCAACTTTCTGTACGCGCAGATGTTCGCGGGGAGCACCATGCTCGTGGGCGGCTTCCTTGTGGCGCTTGCCAAGGTGAAGCAGTCCGGGCTCGACGGGTTCTTCAGGATCAGCCACGAAGCTTGAGATGTGGCAAACGTTGGGTCGGTTGGCGTAATGGCGTTGGCGTTGGTGTAACTATTTGCATGAGGCGTTGCGTCTATGTGTTTCTTTTTTTCCCTTGCTTCTACTACGGCGGCTTTTTTCCATGCGGGGACAACGGGTTTCTAGGTATCGCTCAACAGGGCATTATTCAGACTTTAAAATTGAAATTAATCTTTCTCAGCTCTGGCTCTTCAAGCATTCCTATGATTCGAAGCATGAGACCTGGTTTCAACGGGCAAACATCGTCCCCGGCGTAATGTCTTCCCGCCCACTCAGCACTCCATGCCTCTCGAAAAACTCAAAAGTCTTCAACTTACAATCCCGAAGACGGTAACGTAGCAACAGAAGATGTCCAACGTGGCAATGATAATCTGACCGTTCTGGCAAGATGCCCTCTGATGCGCCCCCGAGCGCCATGAGACCACAACGCATGCGCAGTAAGATCACCTTGCATGCCTCTGCCGTTGTCAGAGCGAGAAAAGAAAGCAACATTCCTCAGCCCGCTCCGCCCGCGGTGGAATCCTGGGGGACCATCCTTGACCTCTCTCTCTCCCACCAACCAGCTCGGGGGGCAAGGATGAGCGTTCGCCATTGCCCACCGCGCTGACCGCTACCAGTTCCTTTGTTGTCTCAGCCCTGTAGGCCGGTTCCGGGCCTGCCTCGTATCTGCAAGTCTCTACAGAAAACACGTGTAACCATCGTCGCGCTGTCCTGCTTGCCTGATTGTCTGCCTGCCTGCCTGGAACGCAAGTCCGCTTCGCCTTCGCTCCGCCCTCGCCCTCTCACCGCTGCCGCTACTCGGTTGTTGGTTTCCGGGGACTCTTTTCACGCAGATGTCCGGAGCACTCTGGCCGCTGGTAGCGCGAACTCCAGCCTTTCACAAGTCCCTTGTTCTTTAGCAAACCGTCTGGCCGCTCTTAGCGAACCGGCTGATGGCTCGAATCAGTCGCCACGACCGGAAGCGTCGGCCAGCTTCAACCGGCTCCAGTCCCCTAGCTCTGGCGTTTTCCCTACTACCTGGGCGAAAAGATTTCTGGGACCGCTGACCTTTGGGACGCCGTCTTACTAGAACGGCTCGGCCGAGCTGAGAAAAGCACCAAGGGTCCTCCATCGCTCACCTAGCCCGTGCCCTCGTGCTAAAATCCTTCCCTTTCGCTCCCGCCCTTGGCATGCACAGCGCCACCACGCTCTCGCCAAGGGTGCTAGAACCGGGGTATGGCGCACCGGCGGGGGGGACAGGGCAACTAAATCTGGCACGAACTCATATTGTGGCGTGGGTTGATCTGTTGTCAGCCGCAGTGGCCCATCTGGAATCTGGAATATTGTCGCCGAGTGGCCAGGCTCTTTGCTTGGAGACTGGATTCTTGTTGCGGTGTTTGGTGCTCTCGAGGATCACATAAATGGGGGCCATCGTTCGTGTGGATGATGGAGGGTGGGAATACTGCATCAGCATCTAGCTTCTTTTCTCATCCTTCATAGGTTCTCCATCAGATATACGAAACATTGTTGGTTACTGCTTCGTATACGCAACCATGAAGCTGACTACATCAGCAACGCTCGGGTATGTCACCCAGCATGATCCTACTTTCTCACAGCAAGACGCTAACTCATGTCCTTCCCAGTCTCTGCGGGCTCCTCGCTGGCTTCACACACTCTGTACTCGCCGACCCCACTGCCAGCGCAGCCCCGTCTTCCTCGGGCCTGCCCCAGTGGATAGATGATGATGGCTCCGACGAGGCGCCGTGGGGTGACCGGACGTGCGAGACTGACCCGGAGGACGTGCCGGACACCGGCGTCGTCCGCAAGTACGAGTGGACGGTCGAGAGGAAGATCATGGCACCAGACGGTTTTGGTACGTTGCATCCCGGCTCTCTCAGATTCGTCTTACAGCAAAGGCTGACTGGTATTGCCTGCAGAACAAGAGCTGCTCGTCGTCAACGGCATGTTTCCCGGACCCCAGATTGAGGCCAACTGGGGCGACATCATCGAAGTAACAGTCCACAACAACATCACCGCCCCGGAGGAGGGCACCGCCATCCACTGGCACGGCATCCACCAGCTCCACACCCCCTGGATGGACGGCGTCTCCGGCATCACGCAGTGCCCCATCGTCCCGGGGAACACATTCACCTACCGCTGGCGGGCCAGCACCTACGGCACGACCTGGTGGCACGGCCACCACGCCCTCCAGTATGCCGGCGGTCTCTGGGGTCCCATCATCATCTACGGCCCGACCCACGTCGACTACGACATCGACCTCGGCCCCGTCTCACTCTCGGACTACTACCACCGCGACTACGAGGGCATCGCCCATGGCGCCATCTCCGCCGGCAACGATAACGCCACTGTCCCGGCGTCGGCGAACCACCTCATAAACGGCATGAACAGCTACAACTGCTCCATGTCGCCTTACCTCTACCCCACCATCGTCAACTACACCTGCACCGACAATGCCCCCACGGCAAAGTTCAAGTTCCAGTCCGGAAAGACGCACAAGATCCGGCTCATCAACACCAGCACCCAGGCCTACCAGATCTTCTCCATCGACAACCACAAGCTCATCGTCACCACGATGGACATGGTCCCCGTCGAGCCTTATGAGGTCGACTGGATCATCCTCGGTGTCGGTGCCAGAGCTGAGGTTCTCGTCAAGGCCAACGGCGACCCGACCAAGGCCTACACCATGCGGACCGACGTCCGCTGCGCTACTACTTATGTCTGGAGCGCCAAGGGAACTATCTACTACGACCAGGCACCCGATGATGCCGTTCCGGTGGACAACGCGACCCCGAACCCCTACACTCTCACGGGTTCCGGATGCGAGCACGTAAGTCAACCCCTTCAGTAGCACGAGGTGGAACGAGTAGTCGCTAACCTGACTCGCCATAACAGAAAGCCCTCGGCCTCATGAAGCCAGTCTACAAGAAGCCCCTCCCCCAGCCCGACATGACCGTCTTCCTCTCCGTGACCTACGCGCAGAACGCCTCGGGCAACCACCTTTGGTACATGAACGGCATCCCCTTCATGGCCGACTGGTCCCGGCCCCTCCTCCTCGAGGCCGCCGACGGCAACGCCGACTACCTCTCCCAGCCCCAGCACATCCTCTCCGTGATCCCGGACGGCGTCCGCCACGTCCGCATCAACGTCCAGAGCAACTTCTCCGTCCACCCCATGCACATCCACGGCGGCGACTTCCAAATCGTCGCAGAGGGCCCCGGAACCTGGAACGGAACCATCCCGAACCGGGACAACCCGCCCCGCGCCGATACCGAGCTGCTCCGCCGCTTGGGCTTCCTCGTCATCCAGATCGACACCAAGAACCCCGGCGCGTGGAGCTTCCACTGCCACACGGCCTGGCACGCCAGCCCCGGTCTCATCGCCAACTTCCTCGTCCGTCCCAAGGCCATCAAGCAGTACGACATCCCCCAGAGCGTCCGGGACGGCTGCAAGGCGTGGGGCGATTACCAGGCCGCGGGGAGCGTGAATGCGCTGCCGTTCGACAGTGGACTCAAATGATACCCCTTCCCGCGATGAGGACATGGCATTTTCAGGAGTTGTTTGGTTTCGGTTTACTCCCCTCTTCGTTTGCTGAGGGGTTAATGATAATTTGCCGCCATCTTAATACTTTCTAGACTTCGTGGAAATAGTCAGATTACTGTTAGTGTCAAAGCTTTTTACTTGTTACTTTCCGTCTTTTGAATAACAGTCTTGTGTGAGAACTCCTCCGGAAAAGACGTCAGCAACCCCGTTAGTAGCCTATACACTGTCTCCTACCGTCCATGTGCATGCGCGGCACAGAACGCCGGCTCATCAATACAATTCGTCACCTCCCTCCAGACATCAAGCAGGCTCTGACAATGTCTTGGAGCCAATAGTTGTTCGTAGACTCTTGGCAGCGGCTATGCGACCCAGCCTGCCGTCAGCAAGATGCCTTGGGGTATGCCTTCCAGTCTGCCTACCCCACCTTGTCAGCTGCACTCTCATCACGTCCATCAGTCCGTCACTGGCTTACCGCGCCGGATCTTTGTGTCTCCTCGCAACTCATCCGCTCCAGAGCGAGTCAACTTCACGTTATACCGAGCAAGCAGATCCCAGTCGACTAGCTTTCGTCTTGTAAGGTTTCCTCGAGTCCTCGTCTCCCGTCATAGGGCGCTAACCTCTGCTCTGTGCTGCTCTGTCGACAGTCCCGATCTTCTGACTCAACCGAGCAGGCTGCGATCCATCACGGAGACGGGTTCGCCGTCTCAAGCAGGAATGGAGAATTAATCGACAGCCCTGAGTAACGTCGGGAAGCTATCCCCACAGATCCGGCTGGCTTAGGCGATTTCAGAATTCGGCGCGCTATTTGCAGACGACGCCGCAAAGCACGCCCAGTTCAAGAATCTACGAAACAAGAGCCCGCCGACTGGGGGCGAAGTTGTCCAACTGACCGAGGAGATCAACAATGACGGTTCGCGCCGCCACAAGTCCTGGAAGCCTTTCGCCACACGTCTCATATTGGTTCTGGAGAGAGTACAGCAGTTTGCCCCAATCGGCGATCTTCTCACCGGCGGGGCCAAGAGCATGCTTGCCTCCGGAGTTTGGGCCTCTATTCGGATGGCATTAGAGGTAGGTTGCCTCCAAAGCTGGTGACTTGAAAGGATACTTACGCAACCGAATAGATTTCGCTTGGCTTTCTCTCATACTTCGACAAGGTTTCGAACCTGTTGCTGAGAATCGGACGCTGCGTATCCCTGCACCAGGATTTCGCACTTCTATTTCCGCATTGTGGCCAGATCCAAGGATTCATATGCGAGTATACCATCGTCATCGTCCAAATTTGCAGAGAGATTGTGGTGTATGCCAGAAAGTCCTTCGCAACTCAGCTAGCATCGTCGTTTCTGTCCCCGTTTGACACTGTTTTCAAGCCCCTTGAAGACCAGTTACTGGGGTGGAACCGGCTGATCGAGAAACGCACCCAGATCATGGCTACCAAGTCGAGCCTGGAACGAGAATCCACCAGCGTCGAACGATACAATCGGCTTCAAGTATTTTTCACAAAGCAAGTTGATGAAGCCCGTTCCAGAGAAAGGGAATCTCGAATGCACCGCTTGCTGAAAGAAGTAAGCCCCGACCAGAGAGAATTTGACTCAGACTGGCGTCGACAGCGACAAAAAGGCAATTCTCAATGGATTCTGAAACATCCTCAATATCAAGAATGGCTCGGAATGTCTGAATCTTCTTTGCTTTGGCTCCAAGGAAATCTCGGCTCTGGGAAGTCTGTCACCATGGCGTCGATTGTGGCCAGCCTTCTTACGCCCGACGGCAAGTCAAACAGTGCCGACAAGGTAGTATGACCTTCACACGCATCTCACAGGCGGGATACTAACCGCTCTTTCAACAGGACGGCAATATCTGCCAATACGGACAGTCTCATTCTTCTTTTGCACGAGGACCGCAGACAAGACGTTGAAACGAGGAAACATCATGGGCAGTCTTGCCTGCCAAGTATTGCGCCACGAGGCCATGGCTCCGTGATTGGCCGCGTTCCTCGACAAAAAGAATGAATCCATCGAATCCATGGCTTCGATGGATTATGTCGATCTTCTGCTGGCGATCACGCCCTGGAGGTGGCAGGGTGTGTTCATCCTGGACGGACTCGACGAAGTGCCACCAGAAGAGGTAGAGAACCTCTTGCTGGATCTCCAGCGACTCTTCAATAAGCGTAATATTCTATTGTGCTGCTCAGCTCGATCAAACTCGCTTTCCAAACTCACGGTAGAAGCCATGATTCCAATTACATCAAACATCTCCATGGAGGCCGCGGATCGTTCAACGGACTTCGAAGCCTACGTATCTACCGAAATAGAGCGTTGGAAGACAATTCGACCATTTTCAGCTGAGATCAAGCAACTGATCATTAAGCAGCTTCTTGTTGGGTGCCAGGGCATGTTTCTTTGGCTAGCGCTTCAGATGCAGGCAATCTGCTCTAAGCACACCAGAGAACTGCGCTCCGACAGCAGCATCCTCAGTATTGTGGATAATCTCCCTCGAAACCTCCCTGAAGCATTTGACCAAGCTCTGTCGAGAATATCAGATGTGCGGTACGGTTCCCAACCCTTCAGCTCGTTGCCGTTGCCGACCCACCCTGTCATCGGACGAGCTTCGCGTGGCCATTAATGTTGAGCCGGCTAACTTGGCTTGGACTTCTTCAACGGTTTTAGGCTCTGGAGATTCCTTAGCTTCCCACTATGGTGGGAGCCTCCTGGAAATCGACGAGGAGGACCTGTGCGTTAGACTCATCCACCACAGCGTTTTCCTGCACCTCACAAAGCCGCCAGCCCTACCAGCCGCCGCACCATTTCATTTCGAACTCTCTGACGCCGAGATTGACCTGGCAGCGACCTGTGTCACGTATCTCAGTTACAGTGTATTCGAGAATCAACTTCAAAAATCCCAGACCATAGCTCTGGCACACGTCCCGAAAATGGTTCAAGACTCGGTGGTCAACTCCAATATCGTCACCCGGAAGGCTTTGGCCATTCTATCGAGGTCTGGAAGCAAAGCGAATTCTGCGAACATCAACGTCGAACGCCTTTTAAACGAAGTGAGATCCTATGAGTCCAAAGCTCTGGATGAGGTTTACCTCTTGCTGCCCTATGCCACGAAGCACTGGCTGGATCTGACGAAATCGCTTCCAAAACCCTTGCCACCCACAATACACGCTCTTTGGACTCGGCTAGTCGACGGAATCACCGGCTCGATTTTACAAACGCTTCCCTGGACACCCAGGTCACCTGCTTCGGCGACTACCTGGGCCATCTGCAACCAGCACAAGTCTTTACTGGAGCACCAGTTGTGCAACCCGTCCGAGACCAATATGAGAGAAGTAGCCGACAACATAATATCTGTTCTCAGAGGCTGGGCGACAATGCCACAACGGCCTGAGGAAGGAATAAGTTGGCCAGCTCCATTTGATCCGCCCTTACACCTCTCCGGGGAAGGCTTGGGAAACATGGCACCCACATATTTGCGAAGTGCATATGCACGGGACGATTTACGAGCGCGAGACGTGGAAATTATTGTCAGCATCGGATGTCTGCCTTGGGAAAGCGGAAGCGGCTATGACTATTTCAACGATCCAATCTCAGCTACGGCCGACCTCGACAGCGCCGCGCGAATATTGATACGGGATCTCTTGCCAGCAAGGCCGCCTGTCCACGAAAGCCGCGTCGTATTGTTCTACGAGAACTGCGTCGTCTTTCTCGCGCACTACCTACAGGATGTCAACACCTTAATTGCCGGCGGCTTGACTCTTCTAGAAAAGTCCATCATTTGTGGCGCGGGAAACGTAGCTCGAGCCTTGCTCGAGCAGTTTAATGCTGATCCAAACGGCCCTCGCAGGCGAGGAATACCCAGTCCACTGCAGCTTTGTTTCATACACCATAACTACGACTTGGCCAGTCTGCTGATAGACCTAGGAGCGGATGTAATGGATGATCCGGATAATCGCCTCCCACCGTTTCTGGAGATCATCGAAGAACAGTACATGAGCTTTTTCCATCGTACCAAGACCAGGTTTTTTTGAGCACGCAGGCCGCAGATACGGACAAGAACAAGAGACGGCCTTTGAGGTCGCCTGCAGAGTTCATGACGATTGGGGAATATCCAACAAATATTCGTTCATAATCCTTCAATATTTGCATGAAACTGGTGCCAACCTGAACTCTCCTGACAAGGATGGTCGCACACCATTAGTGTCTTCCATAATAAGACGCAACTCGACTCTAACAGATTGGTTGCTGAAAGCAGGTGCAGATCCCAACGAAGCCAGATTCAATGCGACCTTACCGCTCTACGTGGCATCAGGCGAGGATGTGCCTAAGCTCCTGAAAGCCGGGGCGAATGCGAACCCAAGAAACGTATACGAGATAACCCCTCTCATGGTCGCTTCATTCTGCGCAGACCGTATTGCTGTCGAAGCGCTGATCGGTGCTGGAGCTTTGGTGCAATCCCGCATCTCTATGGTTGTACATGGGCGGCTCCCGGAAGAGGCGCGGGCGATTCTCTCGAGGTTTTTCTTTGGCCACGACGGATCCGTCCCTTCCGATCAAGGGAGGAGAAGATTAGATGGCCCGGCACTGTTGGCCGAGCGCGGCGATACAGCACCCATGTTGGCCATACGCCGTCTCGAATTTATCCAGCGGGAAGATGGTTTGCTGAGCAAGGACGATAGTTGGGAGATATTGACAAGACTTTCGATGGCTGCGGGCGAAGATTTGAGAAAAGAGCTGAGAGAGTATGTCCAGAGGTATGAAGGTACCTCTTTTGGGTTGGACCTGGTGAAGGCCTTGGGAGAGAAAGTACCAAAGAGGTAGACAGCAAGACGCACAGTCAATCGACAGGAACTCCTACTTCCCAACGCTGCTTACCATCCCAACATTGACGGACACGGCGCCGATCTCCACTTCCGGGCCGGCCCGCCTCTGCAGATATCCATAGGCCTCGGCCGGGTCTCCGCCAAAAGGCACGCCATAACGGATCGAACAGTCCAGACCTTTGACTGCCATCAAACGTGTATACTTCACAAAGCAGAGTGTTCATCTGGACCGTCCTTCCTCCAAAGGTTCGTCTTCATAAGGGGACTATTATTTCACACCCCCAAGATGAAGATCCCACACCCCACAAGCAGCAGTAACGAAGACGACGGACGACAACGACGATGACGAACGACAACGATAACGATAACGACGGACAATAGTAATAGTAACATACTAAAAGTAAATAGTAGCAGGTTAGAATAGCTAGAAGGGATGTGAAATACTCAGCTTGGGGGTGTGAAATAATATTTCCAAATTCCCTTGATAAGCCAACCGTCCGGAAAATGGACCGGCTTTTCGGGATTTTCCAACAGCAAGCCCCCTATTAGCCTCAACCGTCGGAACAAAAGACGTAAAAGCCGAGCTACTCCGAGTACTTACAGCCGAGCAAACAGACCATGCCTTAGCCTAACCTCAACCAGTTCAGGCGATGGACATATACCGGGGATATTTCGCCTCTCCCAGGGATCTCGTCACCTCAAACAGGCAACGAAGCTCAGAAAAGGAATTACTAATAGTGGAGAACCTGGGGATGGTGTGAGGTCACTAATGCCTGCTACAGCAGTTGCCTCAAAATGCTGACTCGGTCTCCGAGCTCGCGGTCGAGACTCATCTCAAAGTCATCGCCATTTAAAAGGCTGTAACGGGCGCAGCTCGGCGACCGAAGAGCGCAGTCAACGAGGGAAGTCCAAGTCAAGATGCAATCCCTGCTCCAGTACCGACGCCAGGGCGTCGCCGCGCAGGCCCAGATAGACCGCGACGCCGGCGCGGCGACATCCTCCCGATCGCCAAGACGACACGATGAAGAAAAGGCAACCACCCCGCGAAACCCGGACGGAATTCTAGAGTCGTCCGACGACACGAGCGACGAATCCCCGGACGGCCTCCGACACAGCCCTCCCAAGCTCTCCGAAGGAACGGCGCTCGGTCGGGTCCTCACGGGCGTCCACGTTCGGGACCGGACGAGCTGCGAAGGGCACGGCGGCCGGGTCTTCGTCGTCGGCTGGGCGGGGCCGGAGGACCCCCTGGACCCCCACAACTGGCCCGTCGCCAAGCGCATCGGCGTGACGCTGCAGATATCGGTGCTTGCCGTGTTCGTCGGCGCCGCGTCCGGCATCGACGCGACGGTGCTCCCGCAGGCTGCGCATCACTTTGGCGTCAGCGAGACTGCCGAGTCCATGGCGACAGGTATGTAATCACACATGTTTGTGTCCTTTCCAACAGTCGCTAACGTTGTCAGGCCTGTATCTGGTGGGCATGGGTCTAGGTTCCCTCATCGCGGGCCCCTTCTCCGAGACCTTCGGCCGCAACGCCGTGTACACCGTCTCGATGATCGTCTTCATGATCTGGATCATGGCCGCCGGTCTGGCGCCGAACTTTGGAGCCCAGATCACCTTCCGGTTCCTGGCCGGCTGCTCCGCCTCGACACCGCTCGTCTGCTCGGGCGGCTCTATCGCCGACATGTACAACCGCCTCGAGAAGACATGGAGCTTCCCGCTGTACGCCGTGACCTCGTTTGGCGGCCCGATGATCGGCGCCGTTATGGGCGCATACATCGGCCCCTCGACCACGGTCAGCTGGCGCTGGGCCGAGTGGACTGTGTTGATCGCCTCCGGGCTGGTGCTGATTCTCATCCTTCTGTGCATGCCCGAGACCTACGGCCCGCTGCTCCTGCAGTGGAAGGCAGCGCACTACCGGCGGATCACGGGCGATGAGCGGTTCCGGTCGGAGCACGAGATCCTCGACGCGACGCTGCTCAGCCGGCTGCGGACCAGCATGACGAGACCGTTCCTCATGCTCACAGAGCCCATCATCATGGCGATGACGCTGTACATCACCGTCGTCTACGTCGTGCTGTTCACATTTCTGGTGGGGTGGCCATATGTCTTGGAGTACACGTACGGTCTCAGCCAGGGCCTCGCCAACATCATTTTCATCGCCATGTTTGTCGGGACGCAGATCAACTTTTCGCTGGTCCCGATTGTGTACCGCATGACGGTGCGGAGAACAAGCCGAAAAGATGACGGCTCCTTCGACCCGGAGACGCGGCTGTGGTACGCGATGTTTGGGGCTGCCGTCTCGGTGCCTGTCTCGCTGTTCTGGCTGGGCTGGACCAACTTTGCGAGCATCAGTGTGTGGTCTGCGATTTTTGCCGTCGTCTTCTTCGGGTTCGGCGTCACAGGCATCTTCATCTGCGTGTACATGTACATCATCGACTCGTACGAGATGTATGCGGCGTCAGCGCTCACGTTTGTGTCGCTGATACGGTATATCGTGGCAGGCGGAGTGACGATAGCCGGTATTCCGTTCTACGAGAGGATGGGAACGCACTACACGCTCACTATTATGGCGTGTATCGCGGCTCTACTGGCGCCAATCCCGTATGTGTTATATTACTACGGCCCTTGGATCCGGTCCAAGAGCCGATTCGCGGTGTCTGTGGAGAGGTGAGGCCTGCCTTGCCTGCAAATCTAATTCAACAAGGAGGAGTTGATCGTCAAGCATGAAGTTTACGCGTAAATAGCCTCAAGTATGATCGACGGGGCGAATAAACATCGGCCAATGGGGAGGCGATGGGCATAGGTATTTAGACTTGGGCTGCTAGCGTCGATACCCTTCAAAGGCGAACGGCGATGACTGAATTCGGGGCCTGCTTGCCTGCGTGACTTCAGGCTTGACCATGTTGGGCATTTGGGGTCAAAACTAGGTGCGAACACGATAATAGATGATGGCATCGACTTACGATGTCGTGACCCGAGAACGGGACATTGACTGTTGACCAGCTGAGTAAGCAGATATCCGTGACTGATGGTTCTCGGCCGTGTACATTTGTCGAGATCATTAATGCAACCCGTTATGTCAGCGTAGAGAGGCCAGGTGTATCGAGTCCTAACGTTGCATTCCCAGCCGGGGTCAACCGGGGTCTCGCATGGAGGTTTTAAAACGAGGTAAAATAACTCGGGATGATATTGCAGCTCATCGGTGGACATCCGACAACGTTCACACGGGAGACCTGGGTGCTGGGGGTCGAGTGACCAGCGAGATCGAGAAGTGCTAATCTTGGAGCAGAGGTTCGGAGGTGGGGGGCAACGGCGACTTCTGATCAGACGATGCATCGAGGGCGTGTCTCGGAAGGACTGGCAGTTCTGGCAAGGATGTGCTTGTCGTCTGCCCTGGAATCTCGAGGATGGGATGAATTGGTGATGACAGACGCAATCGATGATGCGCCGGTTGGTGTTTGGAGGGTAAGAATTGTTCTGGCGGTGATGCCTCAAACCAAAGGCTGCCGGCCAATCCGACGAGGCTGCATTGTCATCAGGCAGGTGCACCTTGAAATTCAGGTGCCGCTGGCGGCATTCGAGAGGCGGGAAGAAGGAACAGTTGGGGGCCAACGAGGAAGGAGGAGATTCTTTCCGCCACTGTCAGCATTGTCTCAGACAGAAGGGGCGCGAGTGACGTAGCGCCGCCGGAGGTTGTGATGGGAAAGTGCGACTTATTATGTAACACTGTCAATATCTTGGAGGAAGGCAGGAGGGAGGAAAGACCAGCAGGAGCAAAGGCGGTGACCAGTAAGAAGGGCGCTGTATCCAAGTCCCCGAGTACAGTGCACGCACTACCTGCCGGCATGGGTGCAGACGGGCGGGGGCCTGCCCCACAATGACCCCGTCACCATCAGAAAAAAGAAGGAGAAAGGAAGGAGCAGCGGAAGAAAAGGAGAGAGCGAAAAGTGCAAATGCCTGCCGAGTCCCCTTATTATTTCCTCGTCTGCTCCACTCGTCGTCCTCATCTTTCCGATCCCCTCAACCTCGGGTCCTGGAAGTCCCCCGGACAATTTGCATCGTCGCCTTCGCTGGCTTCTGACCCGACGAATCACCGCGCCCAGAAGACACGAGACGCAGGAGAGCGGCGGGTCCTTTTCTGTACCGAACATTTGACTAGACACTTCCGCATCCGACGCAACCTGCTTGTTCCCGGTCACCGACACGGCGAGACCCCCTCTGTCTAGGTATCTGCAGACCGTCCGTACAGTGTACCGAATACTACCTACGAATACCCAGCCCTGAGAGCCTGACACACCGGCCGGTGACAGCCCGACAGCGTCAGAATCGACACACGGTGGACGGATCCGAGAGGGATCAACGAATTCGCACCCCCGTCATGGTGATGCCACTTGTTGCTACGGATCCATGTCCTTGGTTTTTCGCTTTCCTGCTCTCTTCTCTTCATCTTCAGCTCGACCTGGTCTGATTCGAACACTGCCTCTTTCGAAACACCGAGTCCAGACGACGGCAATCGGGAGTGTATTAGATAACCACCAACGCTACGCCCTGAAGCACTAGGGGATTCCTTTTAGGCACTAAACGCACTGGTGACTCCCCGCGACTACCAAACCGAACCTTTCCCAACACCAGGGTACCTGCCACAAACACCAACCACATCATCCGCGCCTAACCTCCAGACCGACACGTCCAGAATTGCTGCACACGACCTACCAACACGTTTTTGACGACCTACCGTCATCTTCCCACCGGCCGACTCACCGACCGATTTTTCCGGGGCGTCTGCATCTGCTGTGCAACAGGAACAAAGCCCGAAGTCGTTCCCCCGCGTACGAGGCGAATCTCTCGATAGCCAGCCATCCACCTACCTCAATCAACCCCCATAAAGCGGCAATTTACTACCGACCGCCGTTCAAAGCGCCCGTCGCTCGACGATAACTCTTCTTGTCGTCGAATCCCTCGAAATCCCCATTCAAACCACCACCGCCGAAACGGCCGACCGTCGAAACCACCCCCTCCGACTGCCGCAACAGCATGCTCCAATGGATCCTCCCGATCCCCTGCCGCTTCGCATAACGAGGAGTGCCTCCTCCTCCTCGTCCCTCCATTTCAAGCCCCGCGATCGCAAGCTGCACCTGCTCGTCGCCGCCACCGGCCCTCGCGATGTGTCGTGGGCCCAGGCCCTCGTCGTGCGCCTCTCCAAGAGCTCTGCCATTGAGATGCGCGCCATCGTCGACGACGCCGTCCCCCGCCTGAGCCAGACCATCATCACCATGCAGAACCGCTCCATGAGTCCGCCTCTGCCACCCGCCCGCGCCGCCGATGCCGACGTCGACGATATCGAGTTTTACCGACAGCAGGCCTTTGAGCTGGTCGAGTGGGCCGACCTCATGGTGCTGGCCCCCATCGACGCCGACAACATCTCCAAGATGATGGCCGGCATCGCCGATACCTTCCTTCTCGAGGTCCTGCGCGGCTGGGACATATCCAAAAAGATACTGATGGTCCCGGGAATGAGCACCCACATGTGGGAGAATCCCGTCACGAAACGCCAGCTTAACAAGATCAACAGCAAGTGGACGTGGATCCGCGCCATGACCCCGATCCTCTGGCACTACGACGGCTCCCACAAGAACCCGAAGCGCATCGTCAACTGGAACGGCTTCAACGATGTTCTGGGCATCATAAAGAACCAGGCCGACCTGCTTGGCTTAGGCCGGGACGTCGACGTCGTCACACACCTCGGTTATCTCGCCACCGGTGACCCGCGCGTCTACTCGAACCTGCCGCCCGAGATCTGGACCATCATCCTCGACTACGCAGGTGACTGGGAGCTCGCACAGGCGCTGGGCATCTACACCAACCTACCCATGCCGCACCCCTGGTCGTTGAAGCCGAGAGATCCCCGCGACCCGATTGCCGTCTACAAGCACGAGCTGGAGTGGCTCGTCCTCACCTGCGACACCACTGCCATCTGCAAGAAGCTGCTGCAGTCGCCGCCCAACTTGCACGAGCTGCCGGCGCTTGTTGTCGGCCTTACCATAAAGTTTTCTCTTCTCGACGTCCTCAAGTGGATGGAGGCCAACCGCCCCGACCTCTACTTCCAGGCCTTTGACGCCAAGGTGCTCCCAACCAAGGCATCGGCCTACTACGGCCGCCCCGACGTCCTGGACTACTGGAAGCAGAGCCGCTACTTCCGCGGCAAGCATCAGGTGTCGTACGACGCCGAGGCCGTCGACGGCGCCTCCAAGAACGGTTACATCCAGGTGCTCGACTGGTGGTGGCGCCACTCGGGCCTGCCCCTCCGCTTCACCGAGTCGGCCCTCGAGCAGGCAAGCGGCAAGGGGCACCTGCTCGTGCTGGAGTGGTGGCGCGACGCGGCCGCCCAGGACGACCGTATCGTGCTGCGGCCGGGCAAGTCGCTGCTATGGGCGGCCCAGCACGGCCAGGTCGATGTGATCCGGTGGTGGATGGCCTCGGGCATTCCCATTGCCCATGGCGACGGCGTGGCCAAGATTGCCTCGCGGTGGGGCCAGGTCGAGGTGCTCGAGCTCTGGCGGCAGCTCAAGGGCGACGATAAGCTCGCGTTCGACGGCGAGGTGCTTGTGCAGCCGACGATCCACCAGCACATTGGCGTGCTGGAGTGGTGGCGCAAGTTTGCGTACGGCGAGCTGGAGGGCATGGAGGGACGCAAGCACCGCGTCGAGTACCGCACGTGCGACATTGAGGAAGCTCTGGAGGACAGCATCGGCGACCAGGAGCCGGTGCGCAAGTGGTGGTCCAGCAACGGGCTCAACCTGGGCCTGCGCAACCTCGAGTGGATGCGGGCCAGGTGTTTGTAAGCGGTCATTCGAATCAAGGCTTCTCTTTTTACAATTTAGGGACATGTTCAAAGGCGTAGGTAGCACTGCACACGCCTCCTTGCATCGCACCGGCGCACGCAAAAAAGTTTGGCGTTCCGGAGGATGGGCAGGGGGTTGATCGAACATCTCGGCGTTGGGAAAAGCATGTACGTCGGGCATCTATTAGTTGGTTCTCATTATAGATTGATCATTTTGCTTCCCAAACTCCTATTCATATAACGACAAGTGAAGCCCCTTGCTTACATTCATATCACCAACGGCGCCGCAGCTAGCAGTCCCGCAATCAAGACAGCCCCCTCGACGTATCGTCCGTTGGCGACGCCGGGCGACGTGACGGACGGCGCAGCCCCGACAGTAACGGACGTCGTCCGGACCGCCGTCGCAGTCCCCGGCGCAGCGGTCCTGGAGACCGACGACGTCGGCAAATCATCATCCCCATTCCCACTCCCATTCCCACCCCCACTCCCATCGTCGTCATCACCCCTCGCCGTCGACGGCTCCGGCGCCGCGGAGCTCACCCCAGACGTCCCCGGGCCCCTCATGCCAGACGACCCCGTCGGCACAGCCCTCGTCGTAGACCGCAACGCCGTCGAGCTCGAATCCCCCCCGAAGCCGGGCTTCCTGCACCTCTTGCTCCCCGCGCAGCTCTGCCCCTCGTAGCAGTAGTACGTCTCGCAGCACACCTGGCCCGCTGGCATGCACCCCTCGCCGCACCGATCCTCGCCCGCGGCGCACATGTCCCCTCCGCTGCCTTTTCTTACTGTCGAGCATTTTCCTTCGGAGGCGCAGGTCTCTCCGTGGCTGCAGTAGAATGTAGCGCAGCAGACTTGTCCTTGCGGCATGCAACCCGCGCCGCAGCGCACTCTCCCCTCGTCGCACTCTGTTTCTTTGGAGGGTGGTTTTTGGCAGAAGCCGGTGGGCGTGCAGGTATCACCCTTGTCGCAGTACGCACCGTCGTCGCAGCATACGCTACCCTTGGGGATGCAGAACCCGTGGCAGGAGGTTTTATCGGGGGCGCAGGCTCCCGCGGGAGGGCCCTCGCATGTCGCGCCGATTGGGCAGCAGCCGCCCGGGACGCAGCGCATTCCGGAGGTGCAGAACCCGCCCGTGCCGGTTGCGCAGCAGGTCCCCGACTGGGGGATGCATTTCCCGTC
Source organism: Colletotrichum sojae (assembly GCA_014235955.1). NCBI lineage: Eukaryota > Fungi > Ascomycota > Sordariomycetes > Glomerellales > Glomerellaceae > Colletotrichum > Colletotrichum sojae. Next base: position 6,093 of record WIGN01000220.1, on the reverse strand, counting down.
GCAGGGTTGTTGGGTGCTGTTGCAGGGCGGGGAGGGCTTGTCGTCGCGGGAGGAGGCGAGGGCGAGGAGGGCTGAGGAATGGACGCCTGGGAGGAGGTTTGTTTTTGGGGGTGGGGAGAGGGCGCCGTTGAGGGGTGTTTGGGTGGCGATGGTTAGGGGGAGGAGGAGGAGGAGGAGGATGGATAGGAGGGGGGTTGAGAGATGCATCGTGAGATGTGGTCGTGACCCGTGGTGGTGAGGCTGGAGAGCTGGAGGTGCTCTCTTGCGAGAGCGGAAGAAAGGGTTTGCGCGTGGTTGGAGAGGCGGGTTATAAGTAGAGCAACAACTCCTAGCTCATTCAAAGAACCAAACCGTTCCCTCGTGGAACGTCCGAGATAAGACCTCGGGTGGTCGTTGTTGTATTTTGCTGTGGTCCCGGGGTTCCGGCCCCTTGCGTCCTCCGAAGTCGAGAATTGCCTGCCCGGCCTGGAACTTGGTGATGGCGTCGTTCTAGTGCCGCGGCGGTCCTCGGCGGGCAAACAACACGCACCCCCCGGAAATGGCTGGTTGGTTCAACTTGGCGGGTTCTTTTCTTTCAGCCACGGGAGTCGTCTGGGACCCGAGTCGGCCAGCAGGAGGAGACAAAACAAAGGCCTGAGTAATGTAATTCGAACATTCATGCAGGGAGTGTTTGCCACATCGCGCCCGAGCTCCAATTTTGTTTATATGTGTTCACTTCGCGGGTTGCGGATGAGGAATCACGGGGTTGTGAGTCGGAAGAGGAGATTCCGACGTTTATGCCGGGACTCGGGGCGGATTGCCGGGGATGTAGCAACTACCGGGCGCGATCTACTATGTAAGATGGCGGTTCCTCCGCGTATTGCCGCCGCAGAAAGTTGAATGAACGACGTGTCTTCCCCGATTCTCCAAACTAGGTCTATCTTCACTGACATCTACGACTGAGCGAGATGCACTTGCCGTCAAGAGAAGCCTTTCCCACTAATGAGAAAACAGACCTGGAAGCATCCTAGAGGTCACCGGGCCATGCGGCTGAGGCTGGGCATATGACTTATCTTGCAGTCGGGTGAGGCGCAGGAGTAACGAGGCGTTCGTTGGCGTCGCTGTTGTGGCGGTTTTCTTTGTTCGAGTGCTGGAGCGCATGGGATCTGGATCTCGGATTCTCCAGGTTGGGTATGTCTGCGGCATGGAGATTAGTTGCGCGGCAGTGGAATCGATCGGCGATAGAATCGATTGAAGCTGGAGTGGTTACAGTGTTTGGTGTTTTTGCGAAGGTGGATGAACTATACCACACAACCAGTTCGTCCGTGCGAGGCATTTCGCGCGACAAGCTTTGAGCTATATTGACAGGCTGCAGATCCTCGACTCGGTTCAAGCGCGGATATTTGGATGCTCGCTCGCTTGTCAATATCTCAATGGATGCGATAAGTAATCGGCGCGATTGCAAAATAAAGACTGCAAGATAGTTCACATTAGATGGATAGCAAATAACCTCAACCAGTGACGCACTCATACAATAAAAAATCAAACAAACCAAGCGCCAAAAGCAAAAGCAATATCCGCGCAATTGCATCCGCCGGGACTCGAACCCGGGTCCCCAGCTATTTCGTTTGATGGAAGGCTGGGATGATGACCCCTACACTACAGATGCGGATCTGATTGATGTCAGACATGCCACACTGCGCCGTCATATCGTGAGCCCGCGCGGTGGTCTGTGAAAATGTGATTACGTTCGAGGGACGACAAAAAGAGACCGACGTTGGCCTGATTCGAACAGACGCTCCCGAAGGAACAAGATTTCTAGTCTTGCGCATTAGACCACTCTGCCACAACGCCGGAAGTAATCGTGATCCGCTTTGACGCGGGGATGCTGGGATGGGAGCATCGTAAGGTTGTTGTTTGGAGGGGCGGTCTGGGATGGAGGCGATGTGACTCGGGATCCACTGGGGGGCGTTGAGGGCTTTGCTCCGCTTGAGTGACTTGCAGCTTGTCAGCTGGCACTCGGAACGACGGGATGGCAAACAGTTTGGAAAAGACTTTGAGTTGGCATAGGAATCGTACATTGTTTGGTTTTCAGTTGAGTTTGGTGGTTCGAATAGAGTCTTCGGTTGCGTAGGAAATTCCACAGTTGATACAGCAATTCGGCCAGTTGAGGTGCGCTGTCAACCTTAACCTATCTTTGACTCCTGATCAGTCTGCTATTAGAAAATGACAGACCTTTGGGTTGTCTCTCTTTGAAGGATCTTAATGATCTTCCAATATCTAGGTAGGGGCTGCACCTGGGAATTGGCTGATCTGATTTCCTCTAACAACAAAACGGTCTATATATAGTTTTTACTTAAGTACCAGTCTTTGCTGACTGAATAGGTTTCTCTCAGTTATACTTCGTAAGTCAATTAGGGAATAATTATCTAACACTCTAAGCTGAACTTCCCCGCCCTCAAGCAGCAATATTGACGATGATAGACAATAGTAACGACGACGGACGACAGCGACGATGACGGACAACAACAATAGTACCGGACGATAGTAACAGCACTGGAAAGCAGTAATAGTGCCGGACAGTGGTAATAGTAGTGGACTGGAACGCATAGAAGGGATGTGAAATGCTCAACCTAGGGGTGTGGAATAAAAGGCCCGTTCAATTGTCATATTACCGTTCTACCAAGCCTCCCCATTCATCCCCAGTCGACCGCTCAGAATGCCAGCAACCGGTATCCCTCAAACGCCTAGCTTCTTGCCCAGCCAGTGCGCAAAGCGGACCGACTTGCGATCAGCCATCCTCCAGTGCACGTCCGCAACCCATACCGCACTCGAGATGGCGATCGCGAACCCAACGGCCCACGAGAAGAACGCATCGTGCCCGCCACGCATCAGCGAGACCGTCGTACCCTTGGCCCAAGTGCTCTTCCCGCACGCCCAGTGCACCAGGTACAGACCGTAACTAATCTCCCCAAGGTACAGGACCAGCTTCGAGTCTAGCAACCCTCGCGGACCAGGCAAATTCTCCAGCGCGGCGACGAGGCACACGGCAGCGATAGACTCAAAGAAATTCCACGGCATGATCCCGAACGTCGGCACCCGGCGCAGCCACCCGAACCCAGACGCCGCGAACCCGTCCCCGTCGACGGGAAACCCGCCCAGCCAGAGCGCGAAGACGAGAAGCAGCCACGACGCCACCTTCACCGCCGTCCGCGCCCTGTCGCCCAGTGGCGGCATCCCCTCCCTCACGTGCCGTATGTCCGCGAGGAGCATGCCGGACAGGAACAGGCCCTGCTGCCACTCTCCCAGCGCGCAGACGAGGTACACCAGCACCGCCGCCACGCACGGCATCCTCACCCTTGGCGCCGTCCTCGCGAGCGCCATGCAGGACAGGAACACGAGCAAGCTCCCCTTGAACTCCGCCGCGAGCGTCCAGCCCTGAGGGAGGATGCCGTCGGGATTGCCCGCCGCCATGACCGCGACGAGCGAGTTCCAGACGTGCACGGCGTAGGCCCACAGGCTCCCCGGCATCGCGGGCGCGGGGTCGTTGTTGCCGGCGACGTAGAACATCTCTAGCCGGATCATCAGGTCCGTCGCGATGAGTACCGGGATGACGGGGAGGAAAAGCCGGAAGGGGCGGCGGAAGACAGAGGACGGCAGGCCTCCGATGGCATCTGCGGGCGCGCCGGCGTGGGATTTGCGGAGGGGTCCGTAGGTGAGCGCGAAGCCGCTTATGACGAAGAAGATGGCGACCATGAAGACACCCGAGGTCAGGAGGCGGACGAAGGGGAGCTGAATGATGTAGTACTCCCCAGGGACCTGGCCCCAGCCGCGGCGGACGAAGAAGAAGTACTGCGGACAGGGATGTCAGTCGGGGAGTTGGTGGAAGGGCTTCTGGAGTTTACTCACGTCGTCTGTGTTGTGCTGGAACGCGACGGCAAGCGACGCGAGGCCGCGCAGGCCGTTGAGATACGACGTCGCGCTGGGCTCGGGGATCGCTGCGTCGTCGTCGCCGTGCCCCAAGACGCGCGAGACGAAGGACGGAAGGATGGTCCAGAATACGCGGCTCGCCGTCCGCCCTGCGATACGCGCTGCGTCTTTGGGGCTGCAGGCTGTGCAGTTCCTCCACGTCCGCGAGCGAGGCAGCGCCTTCTCATCGTGCTCTTCGATCGGGGACCCGGGTAGTGGGGAACCTAGTTCCTCGTCCTGGAGGAGGGCCGTGTAAGACTCGGCGTCTTGGTTCTTGGAGAACCAGGTCATGTTGGCGAGAAGGCCCTGGGCGTCGTTCTTGAGCTATAGGGGGAGAGGGGTTGACAGCATCCAGAGGCAGCACAGCACGAGGTGTGTCTCTACGAGACAACAACCATGCAATGTTTGGCAAGCCGTTGCCGTTCTATATAGAAAGACACCTGTGAAAACCGAGCGAATCTGAAGCGAGCATCGGGGAGACGAAGACTATCGACCATCAGACACGCCCGCGCCCCGAGGCGCTCGTCATCGAAATATTAAATAATTATATCGTGAGTTCATGATTGTGTAGTCGTGTAACCCGCCGATCCGCAAGCATCTCAGATCCCGCGGGATCCTGGTCGCAAACGGACGACAGAGCTGCATGTCGGACGCCGGAATCGCGTAAGCTCCCCCCAGACCTCAATCTCGCCAACGGCGATTGGCAGTCCGCTATCTAAATCGGCCGTCGTTGGATGAGGACGGCGCGCCGAGACCGGTTAGCCGTGGCGGGGGTAAACAAGAGACTGTCTCGGTGTCGAGATAGGACCCGGCCCGACCCCGCGGCTAGGACGATCCGGGCGATTCTGCTTTTGGCGTGAGACAACAAACATTCGCAATTCCCCTCTACACGAGCTGACGAGCTCTCCCGTGCGTGCCGCGGGGGCTCTAGACTAAGATGGCCGGACTGCTTGCGTGAGTAACCACCTACGTCGTTCTTCTCTTGTCTGAGAAGCCGGAAACACAACCAAGCAAAGACAAAACTTCTCGCCCGCTTCCTGACCGGCCGTGGCCATGGGCGCTGGAAGGTGAACCCGCGGCGCTTCGCTGGATTAGAAAGCCCGCGTGGGCGACAACGAATGCGAGCCATCCGAATTTGCCGCGCCAAGTTGTCAGATGGTTGGAGAGCCTGGATGGCATTCAGCGGCCTTCAAGACGGGGCCGAGGGAAGTCGAGTCGACGCATCCCGGAGTCGATCAGACGAACGGGGTAACCCAGACACGAAGAAGGGCAGTCCCAGCCGACAAGGCGATTTGGGGTCCGAAAATAAGCTGTAGCCCCTTGTTTGTCCCGCTAAAATAACTGGTGGTTTTTTATTTTGGTCCTGGTCTTGTTTCTTGCGACTAGTTAAGAAGAGGACTATTCTTAGTCTTCCTGACGCCTGGCCGGTCACAACCCAGAACTCAGGACTGTTTCGACTGTCATCTGGTTGAGTCTTTAGTCGGGCAGTCGGGGAGCAGTCGGGGACGGGATGCACAAGAGAAACTCCGGCAACAATTTTTTCAACACGAGGCCGAATCCAATCATGGGGCAAGTTCCGAGGGGTTGCAGTCGCAAGCAACTGCGTTGTTGGGACTCGGTTGCACAAACGGACAAGTCGACGCGATACCGAAAGCTTGGCAGGTCTGTGACTTTCACGACCCCTAAGGCTGGGCAGTTCCAACCCACTTCGCCGGCGATCTTGGCGGGATCTGGAGGCTTTTTCACGTGGCTTCGTAGTCCTTAACATCGTCTGGTATGATGTAACCTGATGCAACTCTGGACGGGGTTGATGCGCCAGCCTCTCCAGCATCTACCAATGCCTCAGAGCATGCTAAGGCTAGAGTCCTGAACTTGGGTCGGGAAGAGTCTCAGGCAACGGATCAGTCATTTCGGCTTACTACTCAGATATTATACGAGACTACAGACCAAAAAAGAACACGGGAAATGCGGCACAGTGAAGCTATTCGCGATTTTACCTGATGAAACGGGCAGGAGGCGGGGACTCCTCAATTCTATTGGCAGCCCGCACCAACTCTGATATGTGACCAACTGTTGGTTTCACAGGCGGAGTAGCAGCGTACGTCACGTAGGGGACGTATTACTGCAATGAAGATGGATTGATTG